>CAJHNH020000122.1:0-195038 GCA_905116865.2 Candidula unifasciata | reverse complement strand
GGTTGTACATGAACATTTGCTGACTGCAACAACAGCGAGTGAAAATAAACAGTACGTGTAACTTCTGAACGTCTGCCAGCGTCCATGTTTTCTCGTTATTGTCAGTGGTGAATGGAAAGATGCGGTGACTCATTCGAGCCAGCAATTAATAACAATGAAGATCACTGCACACACACACACACACACACACACACACACACACACACACAAACACGCACACACACTTCCCGCGTATAAGACCACCCCCACCTCTTCCACAACATAACACAATTTGAGTAGAAAGTGGAGAATAGATTCCACAACAAGAGAAACAGAAAGTATGAAGGTACTTTTTGATCAGAATGTGTTCTCAGTCTATAATTAAATGCGCGCGTTATCAGGTTGATAAGATTTTAACGGTAGATGTACCAACTGCCTAAGAAAACAAAAATGCACTTGATTGTTTTGTTTAATAGCTGGTTTTTACAATACTGTTTATATTAAACTGAAACAAACTGTGAGTATAACGAATTATTACGAGTACTCACTTTCAAAATTGATGAACGTCCCCCTTGAAACCTGCTTGTGTCCCTCAGTACGGTTTGGTGACCACTGAAGACTATACCAGTGCTCTTCTGCCAAACATGTCTGTCTAACCATGTAGCGGCTAAATTATCATCACTGTCATATAGCAGTTCATTTACAGAACGTCGCTCTCATCACAGCCTGTCTGAAAAATACCCGATCTCTCACCAGCTCTTCCGTCTTCTTCCCGCCCAAAGAGTCACTTATATCCTGTGCCCATCTTCATGCCGGTGGCCTGCCTCTTTTTCTGGATACCACGACTTCTGCTACTATTCTTTTCAATCCGCCGTGGCGTTTGATATAGTCAAAATATGTCAGCTTCCAAGACAAGAATCTTTTTTTCTTGATCGTTTGGGATGCCAATACATATATTTTTTTTTCTATGTCCATAGTATCCTAAGAATCATTTTATAGCTTTTCAGCTCCAAATCCCATATTTTCATTCTTTTGGATTCCGAGACAGTCTACGACTCAAATTCGTATGCTGCTACGGGGAAGATGTATGCTTTCCCAATTTTCACTTTTATTTCATCGCTGATACTAAGCCAGATTTCCATGCTGTCATCATTGGAAGTGTATCTCGTCAATGTGAAAAGTGTATCTCTCATCGCGGAAAGTTTATCTCGTCATCGTGGGAAGTTTATCTCGTCATCGTGGAAAGTTTATCTCGTCATCGTGGGAAGTGTATCTCGTCATCGTGGTAAGTGTGCCTCGTCCTCGTGGGAAGTGTGCCTCGTCATCGTGGGAAGTGTATCTCGTCAACGTGGGAAGTGTATCTCGTCATCGTGGTAAGTGTATCTCGTCATCGTGGGAAGTATATCTCGTCATAGGGAGAAGTGTATCTCTTCATCGTGGGAAGTGTATCTCGTCATCGTGGGAAGTGTATCTCATCATCGTGGGAACTGTATCTCGTCATCGTGGTAAGTGTATCTCTTCACCGTGGGAAGTGTGCCTCGTCACCGTGGGAAGCGTATCTTGTTATCTTGGGAAGTGTGCCTCGTCACCGTGGTAAGTGTGCCTCTTCATCGTGGAAAGTGTATCTCATCATCGTGATAAATGTATATCGTCACCGTGGGAAGTGTGCCTCGTCACTGTGGGAAGTGTGCCTCGTCACCGTGGGAAGCGTATCTCGTTATCTTGGGAAGTGTGCCTCGTCACCGTGGGAAGTGTGCCTCGTCACCGTGGGAAGTGTGCCTCGGCACTGTGGGAAGCGTGCCTTGTCAATGTGGGAAGTATATCTTGTTATCTTGGGAAATGTGCGTCGTAATCGTGGGAAGTGTGCCTCGTCACCGTAAGAAGTGCGCCTCGTCACCGTGGGAAGTGTGCCTCGTCATCGTGGGAAGTATATCTCGTTATCTTGGGAAGTGTGCCTCGTCACCGTGGGAAGTGTGCCTCCTTACCGTAGGAAGTATAGATATCTCGTTATCTTGGGAAGTGTGCGTCGTAATCTTGGGAAGTGTATCTCGTTTTCTTGGGAGGTAAATCTCACCATCGTGAAAATTGTATATCTCGTCATCGTGGAAAGTGTGCCTCGTTACCGTGGGAAGTATATCGCGTTATCTTGGGAAGTGTGCTTCGTTACCGTGGGAAGCGTTTCTCGTTATCTTGGGAAGTGTGCCCCGTCACCGTGGGAACTGTGCCTCGTCATCGTGGGAAGTGTGCCTCGTCACCGTGGGAAGTGTTCCTCGTCACCGTGGGAAGTGTGCCTTGTCATCGTGGGAATATATATAATATATATATATATATATATATATCGTTATCTTGGGAAGTGTGCCTCGTCACGGTGGGAAGTATATCTCGCTTTCTTGGAAGGTAAATGTCGTTATCGTGGGAGTAAATCTCGTCATCGTGGGAATAAATCTCATCATCGTGGAAAGAGTATCTCGTCATCGTGGGAGTAAATCTCATCATCGTGGTAGTAAATTTCGTCATCGTGGAATAAATCTTGTCATCATGGGAATAAATCTCGTCATCATGGGAATAAATCTCGTCATCATGGGAATAAATCTCGTCATCATGGGAATAAATCTCGTCATCATGGGAATAATTCTCGTCATCATGGGAATAATTCTCGTCATCATGGGAATAAATCTCGTCATCGTGGGAATAATTCTCGTCGTCATGGGAAGAGTATCTCGTCATCGTGGGAAGAGAATCTCGTCATCGTGGGAAGAGCATCTCGTCATCGTGGGAAGAGTATCTCGTCATAGTGGGAGTAAATCTCGTCATTGTGGGAGTAAATCTCGTTATCGTGGGAAGTCTTTCGGATCGTCCTCGGGAGTGTATCTCAGACTGATATCAGCAGGCTTCTCAGTAGATTCAGAAAGGGGTCATATTTGCTACTTCTATTACAGTTCACAATTGTAATGCAAGCAGGTGAATATGAAGACTAAAAGAGGCGGACCCCATATGTCGAGACCACTCAGCCCTCTGCTAACAACAAATGAAAATAAACACATCAAGATGATAGTGTCGGTGTAGAATATCCAGGGACTCGGTTGACTGACTTCCAACGCAGCGCACCCACACAACATTATCGTCTGTGCAACAGAAGCACATACTGGAGCATTACATTTTGCTCTCTGTCCTAGAAGGCTTCTCATTAGATGCAGAAATGGGGCATATATGCTTATTTTATGAAAGTTCAAAACTGAAATGCAAGTATGTGAATATGAACACTAAAAGAGCACTATTTGACACAATATCCTTACTAACGCTATGCTGTAAATGTCACATTTGAACACTGTCTTCAGAAGACAGAAGAAAAATCGTCACCACAGAAATGAAATGCTTACGCATCATGATTGACGTAACAAGGAATGATCGACTTAGAAACGATGATATCGGGGGGAGAAGGGGGAGAGAGATTTTGCACAGAATTAATGCTCAACTTTAACCGTAGACAACAGATCAAATGGTTTGGCCATGTAACACAGTTAACGACTGGGTACCACAGAAAGCAATGTTATACAGACGCTGCTTTAACACACCCAGAGGTAGACCACGCAGAATATGGACTGCAGACGTATGGGAGACACAGAAAAATACTGTATACAAAGCGAACCGAAGGGCCCATTCCAGAGATCTCTTCCTGCCTTGACGCCGCAAGGCATTCCAGGAGTAGAGAGGAGATAAAGAGGGAGACGTCTTACAATTATATTACCTTTAGAAGCCAAATGAGCTAACTGAGTACCCATTTTTCTCATATTTAGAGTGATACAAAAATATGTAGGACACACTGCCATAAGCTGGGTGGGAAGTATACAGTTGGTTGATCTCGGTTTTGTGGATGATATCCTTCTGCTAAACATGAACATCTATGTTTATGTTTATTCCACGGATCAACATATTGGCACACCGGTGTTTATTCCACGGATCAACGTATTGGCACACCGGTGTTTATTCCACGGATCAACATATTGGCACACCGGTGTTTATTCCACGGATCAACATATTGGCACACCGGTGTTTATTCCACGGATCAACATATTGGCACACCGGTGTTTATTCCACGGATCAACATATTGGCACACCGGTGTTTATTCCACGGATCAACATATTGGCACACCGGTGTTTATTCCACGGACCAACATATTGGCACACCGGTGTTTATTCCACGGATCAACATATTGGCACACCGGTGTTTATTCCACGGATCAACATATTGGCACACCGGTGTTTATTCCACGGATCAACATATTGGCACACCGGTGTTTATTCCACGGATCAACATTTTGGCACACCGGTGTTTATTCCACGGATCAACATATTGGCACACCGGTGTTTATTCCACGGATCAACATATTGGCACACCGGTGTTTATTCCACGGATCAACATATTGGCACACCGGTGTTTATTCCACGGATCAACATATTGGCACACCGGTGTTTATTCCACGGATCAACATATTGGCACACCGGTGTTTATTCCACGGATCAACATATTGGCACACCGGTGTAACCCATAAGGGCTCCGTTCTACTTCTGAAGCCGGAGTCTGAAGTATCTCAGTGCACTGCACAAACTCCCCTACACCGGCGAGGATCCTGAAATACTTTGGGTAGATTTTTAACTCCAAATTTTGCCTGGACAGCGCCGAAAGGCTACTCTTTTCGATTTCCAACTGCCAGGAGATTTTTTTTTTACGTGCGCAAGAATACACAGCGTCTGATTTTACTACTATGAACATCTATCTATCTATGACATGCAAATAGGAACAGGTGATGTAGCAACTGTGGCGTCAAACATCACTCTACAGCTCAGTTAGGAAAAGACACATATATTGAAGACAGCAGTGACGGATCAACAGGATGTCACACGGCAGTCATAAAAAAATATATGACCTTTATCCATCTACGTGCAGCGCCGTGGTGTAGCGATAGAGCGGCTAGACGCTTGCCTGTGGGTTCCAAGAGGGTGAGTTCAAATGATAACCATGCTAAACTTCTCCCCCCCCTCCCCCTAATATCTTTGCCCCTAGGTCGACCCAGTCTTAAATGGGTACCATGAAAAAGTCGCGGGAAGTAAAGGCGGTTGACCTGATGGCAACTTCATTTATGAAATATATATCTAGCCGTATAAGCCCAGTGGGCCTGAAGGAGTGGAAGATAGTCATTTTCTTTCCATGACCTACATAGGTAGCGCGTGACTGGCAGAGTAAAACAAAGAATTTATAATACAAGACAACAGCTCTGAACAAAACACAAAACTCGAAATTGTATGACTAAAAAAAAATTAAATCTTCATTTTATTACTTTTCAAAAAAAAAAAAAAATATATATATATATATATATATATATATATATATATATATATATATATATATATATATATATATATATATATTTAATGTTATTTCAGTGTACCATGCCAGTGAAATTTTGAGAACCACTACAGAAACACTTCCGGTGGAAATGGTGAACATAGAATGTGATAAATCCACTAAATGCGAAGTAATACGAACAATGATGAGGGAGGTCAAAGGTGATGGACTTGATTCGCTCTGCGATGTTGAAAAGATTATGCACAATAAAACGGGGTAAAGCAAACTTTTAAAGGGTTAAGAATTGGGCACGCATTCTGCTCTTTGAGGTCCATTCTTACATCATTTCATTTACACATCAAGTAAAAAACCACGTCCGGCAGTAAATTATGGAGCTGGCCGTGTAAAAAACATTATCAAAATATTCATTACAAGCACAGAAATGTCTACATTTCTAACTATAATAAACCGTTGTGGTTGTTATAAATCTAGGGAAAATGGCGCTATTTCAAAAAATATCGAACTGACTGAGAGCCATATGTATCGAATACATGACACACGAAGAGGATAATGATACCCGGTGAGTCTCCTATGGTGGAAGAATGCATGTACTCATCAGGGTTGTCACGTGGATATCGATATAGAAGGCAGGAAATAATGGACGTCTTGACAAGTTTGATCTGTGACGTGTTTTGTTGACAGTTAATTAGTCCGGTAAACTTCCTCCCGGATGTGTGACGTCAATGTGTGCGATGACGTGTGACATTTCTTTGCACTGTGGTTGACCTTATTTAGCCATTGATACGACAGGATGTACTTGTAAACTATACAAACGTGGCTGCCTCGAGATATTTCGTGTGTGAGAGATGGCAGGCCTGCTTTCAGAAATGCAAGACTTGAGAGTTGTGACTGGGGACGCGCCGGTGATGAGGAGAACGGTGCGAGAGTGACAGTCTCTGTCAGTTTCTGCATGGATATGACGGGGCAGGTCCCATACTGCTTGTGCCCCCCCCCCCCCCCGGCCTATTGCCTTCTTGTTTGTTTGTTTGTTTGTTTTAGTATCCAGAAGCTATGAGTTGTTAACCCTTAGGCTCGATATTATGGATATCGCAACCTTTCGGCCTTGATTCCATTGTAAATACCGTAAATTTGGGAGAAATGTGGCTTCTCTGCCTACCCCCGGGAGTGAACCCGGACCACAAGGAGTTCGTCACCCGGTCACCGCGCAATCCGGTTTAGCCAACTACGCTAGAGAGTCGGGCTATTGCCTTCTTAACAAGCATGTCCTAGTCTGTCGTACAAGGCCACTATTTAGGGGTGTTTGCTTTGAAGTCAGAGTGGACCTGACTGAGAGACACGAAACCAACAATCTGCATACAAACCAGATTTGTAAAATCAATCTACACACAAAACACAAGTTCTGGAAACAGGCCAGATCCCAGAAATTGGCGAACTACTAAAACTTTTCCTCCGGAGTTTACAGCCAGTGAACGGCGAGAAGAAGAAGAAACAGATATCGTGCCTGTTGTCCGCAGTTAGCTGGATCAGATTGTGCGGATCAGATGGCGCTCAAAGTGTACCAGTCTGCTTCGCATATCTTTTCTCCGGGGATAACCGTTGCTGCAGCCCTCTCCCATCATGAATCACAAGTTTACAGGTAATGACTGAGAAAAAAATAGGGGGCTAGAAAGTCTCCCCCCCCCCCCCCCAACCCTCCACCCACGTATTCTCCTCCTCCTCCTCTGTTTTTTTCCCTACAGAAACAAAAGGCCCGAGCAGGGATTGTTCTGCCACAAGTGCTGTAATCTGACAGGTAAGGCAGGAATGCAGGACGACCCCACCTGGCTGATTACTATCAGCGCTACATCTATGTACACACGTGAACACACGCCTCCTGGCTATGTGTTGTTTACAAGTGTGTTATATCAACCCCGATACTGCTGAGTGGCCGTAAGGAGTGGCTTCATATATGCCAAGTCTCTATGTTTGGGGAGTGTTCTTGCCAGCTTGATACCCCACAGCCTTTATTTCTATCCTAGCCAGCGAATACACGCTCACCTGGCGATCCGAAGGTCTAGGGCTTAAACCCCAGAATTTTTTTTTCTTTCTGAATTTACATCAGCTCCTACATCGACCCACACACACACACGCACACACACACACACACACATAAACAGATACAAGATTCCTGGGAAGTAAAGGTGGTTTGCGTGAGATGATAACACGGGGGGGGGGGGGATTATTAGCTTTCCCATTCGAGAGTTTGAGAAATGATATTAGCATTCAGACTGTGGGAAGAGCGGCCAGAAACAGCCCGTATTTAGCATTTTTGGCGGTATCTTTGAGCCTGATGATTTACTGCTGCATGGCTAGTGCTGTGGCCACGAACGGTGCAGGATATGATTCGTATGTTTGCCCCCGACAGAAGATAATCTACAACGGTACCGAGGTTTCGAACCTGGGTCTCCCGCATGTTTTGACCGTACGACCAGTCGCTCCTCGTGTGAACAACACCTGAGAGACAACTGAATGAGAAGCAGAAGATAGAATGTGTCGCTTATCTTGTTAGAATGCAGCCGGTGGGTCTATACAAATATGAGTAGCATCATTTGCGACCACACCACTAACCTAACCATGCTACCACCCCGACCACGCCACCACCCCGACCACGCCACCACCCCGACCACGCCACCACCCCGACCATGCCACCACCCCGACCATGACACCACGCAACCACCCCGAACACGCAACCACCCCGACCACGCCACCACCCCGACCATGACACCACGCCATTACCCCGACCACGCCACCACGCCACCACCCCGACCTTGCCACCACCCCGACCATGACACCACGCCATTACCCCGACCACGCCACCACCCCGACCATGCCACCACTTCGACCATGACACCACGCCATTACCCCGACCACGCCACCACCCTGACCATGCCACCACCCCGACCATGACACCACGCCATTACCCCGACCACGCCACCACGCCACCACCCCGACCATGCCACCACCCCGACCATGCCACCACGCCACCGCCCCGACCATGCCGCCACCCAGACCACGCCACCACCCAGACAATGCCACCACCCCGACCACGCCACCAGGCCACTACCCCGACCACGCCACTACCCCGACCACGCCACCACCCCGACCGTGCCACCAACCCGACCACGCCACCACCCCGACCATGCCACCACGCCACCACCCCGACCATGCCACCACGCCACCACCACGACCATGCCACCACCCCGACCACGCCATGCAGCTCTTTCTAACGAATTACCCCAACTCCGCCCTTTAACTCTTCCTCTTAGATTATACACTCAGTAAAACCTACACGGACCACGCCCTGATCTCCTCTTAAATTGTAATTCCCCAATAACTGTCCATCCGAACACGCCTCATAACACTTCCTCCTAAATCAGTGCTGTCCAACCTAGGGAAGGGGGGTATCAGGACGTTTCAAAGAAAAGGGGGAGGGGGGCGTAAGGAAGTTCTAAAGAAGGGTATGAGAAAGTTAAGTTAGTAAGGAGGTTCCAAGGGAGTGTGAGGAGGTTCCAAGGTGGGCGTTGGGAGGTTACGAAGCGGTCCCAAGGGAGGCGTGAGGAAGTTTCAAGGGGTTGGGAGGGGGGAAAGGGGCGTGTGGAACTCACAAAAGTGGGTGTGGGGATCGTGAGAAAGTTCCAAGAGGGGCTTGAGGAAGTTCCGGGAGGGGGTGCGAAAAGGTCCCAAGAGAGACTACAAGCCCTTTTTTTTAAATGAGTTTATTTGAACTTGTAATAATCCGTTATATTGACACTAAATTAATTATAAATAATATTTTTTTTTAAATTATAAAACAAAAGAGCAGTTTCTGCTTGTAATGGTAACAATCTAATTTAATATCACAACGCTGCATTCTTTTCACATACTAAAGAGGGGGAGAGGTTTGTGTTCTTGCCATACACTCTAGAAAGAGGACAGGGTTGGGGGGGGGGAGAGGTCATAATCTCAAGGAGAACGCCACCTGGAAAAAAAAAGGTTGGAGATCACTGTCTTAGATTATATGTCATCACTGATCAGCCACTCCGACCAGCCCATACGTTCTTCCTCAGAAATGTCAGACAGGTAGCCAATAGAATTACAAATATTCTTGGAATAATATTGAAACAATAAGTATAAATAAGTACTTTTTAAGGGCTGTTTTCTATACACGGTTAAAAGGGCCCCTCACACAGTTAATGGTAATGGCAGGGGGTGGCTCAGTACCAACCCACCCCCCCCCCCCCCCAGCTCCCTCACTTAACACACACAAAACACTAGGGGGTGAGAGCGACCCTATCGTGTCTAAAGAAGTGTGTAAAGCGGGAGCAGGGTGGAGACCACCATCTCTACCCCGTGTTTTTGTGTCAGCAGGCCTGCCTGGTAAGCTATTGATCCTCTTCCTTATCAGCATCATTATTATCTACTTGTAAAGACGAGGAAGAAATGTTAAAGGAAAGGGACAAGATGAGGAGGATGACGACGAGTAGGAGGAGAGAAAACAAAAATGAGGGAAAGGAGAGAAGAACAAGAAGATGAACGATGAGGATGAGGACAGGAAATAAGAAGAGGAAAGGGGAAGTAAAACAGAAGAAGAAGAAGAAAAGAAGAAGAAGAAGAAGAAGAAGAAGAAGAAGAAGAAGAAGAAGAACAAGAACAAGAACAAGAACAAGAACAAGAACGAGAAGAACATGAAGAAAATTGTAGCAGTTGGGAAGGGTCGAAATAGGAAATAAAAAAAAAAAGTAAAGGACCCTTTTCCACGCCTATAGGCCTTTAGGGCATATAGGGCTAGACCTATATTTTTATAGACTAATCGGCACAAGATAGGTGATGTGGTCAGCATCACGCCGGCCGCCTTTACTTCCCGGGACTGCACCCGGTACCCACTCAAGGCTGGGTCGACCTGAGAGCCAAGGTCATTTGTGAAAAAGTCCGGCTCCGCCAGGGACCGAACCCACGACCTTCTGATCCGCGGCGAGCTTCTAGCCGCTGAAATAGCAAATAGGAAAGAAATGAGTAGTAAAATGGGAGCCACACTATGAAACAACATATTTTAAAAGACCTTTGGAGTCGTTTAAAATGACTGACACAAGTGACGTTCATGTAATCAAGAACAAGCAATTGTATTTATAATGAAGCTATTTCTAGCGTGTGGGAGTTGATTTCTCCGTCATGGTATGCGAGCACAGTGTTCTTCAAACGGTATACACCCTCGGCCCGCCAAAAAAAGGAAAGATTACATCGCGGTCCACCTGACAGCTTACCCAACACAAATCTAAATTTTCAGCGCGACACATGATGTTGGTGAGAGGCAGGACTCTCTGATACATATGGCTGGAGCAATGTTTCTGATAGACCCAGCGCAACACTAACTTCCATTTGATTTATCTATTGGGTTTTTAGTAAATGTTTTATGCGACTGAACAGTGTTTCCGGTATTTGTACTGTTTGCCCTCATCCTTCAGGTGGTAATTCTATAAGCTGCAGCACCGGAACAGAAGAAAATGCCTACCTGGCCCCATTTCATGACTAGGCAGACATTTTTGGCGACCAGCGGGGGCTTTTTTTCCTCCCACCGGTGGGCTGCAGCCCAGTGGTTGAAGAACAATGTGCTAGCACAAAAAGACATGCTTCTGCCTGCCCGCAGACAATACAGCTGTGATCGTACGTTAGCTTAAGTGCAGCTAATTCCACACATTGTCTTTGAAACATCTGCCATTGTTATGTCTCTCTGCCCCAGACAGGTTTGGCTGCAGCTCATTCTGCCCCAGACACTTGTAGTAAACATGTTCTTGTCCGACAGTTATTGCTGTAAAACCTTGTATTAGAAATAAAGAATTGGCGGAATTTTAATCAGACTGCAGCTGACACCATAACTATAAGTGTAGATAGGTTCTCTTCGTTGGCTGCTGAAGAAGGGACCAGAGCAGGGGTGATGAATATCTCAACTGCAGTTTTATCAGTTCAATCATTCATTCATTCTATCACGGATAGTTATTTATGTAAACTCTAGTATAAAAGAATAAAAAATGTACCCTAAATCGTACACCCTTCTGTGTCAGATCCCACCTCCCAATCTCCGCCTATATTTTCTTTATAGTCTCTTGTCAGACACTTAATACCGTAAACCCATCTATGCTACAGAAATTACTGTAAACGCTTCAGTAAACACTTCTGCCCAAGTTAGATAAAAAGCCCATCCATCATATAGCAGGTCCTTTGCAGAACGTCGCTCTCATCACGGTCTGCGTGAAAGAAACTCGGTCTCTCGTCAGTTCTCCTGCCTCGTGTACTTTCACACTCAAGGAGTCACTTATATCCTGTGCCAATCTTCGTGTCGGTCGGCCCCTGCACGTTCTTCCTATTACCATGTCTTCTGCTATAATTTTTTTCCCAATCCGTCGTGTCGCTTGATATGACCAAAATATTTCAGCTTCCGATTTTTGGCTTCCATGATGAGATTCTTCGGATAGTAATGTTGTAACTGATAA
Organism: Candidula unifasciata; assembly: GCA_905116865.2. Classification (NCBI taxonomy): domain Eukaryota; kingdom Metazoa; phylum Mollusca; class Gastropoda; order Stylommatophora; family Geomitridae; genus Candidula; species Candidula unifasciata. The sequence goes on along the minus strand of CAJHNH020000122.1, from coordinate 183,185 downwards.
AAAGTCACGCCCTTAAAATAGACGAAACAATAATGAAAAGGATCCTGCATCTGGCATTCAAAAACTACTTATTCTAAATCCACTTTGAGACGTCCCTATTATAGTAAAACTTTTAAAACACAACATTGACCATTGCTGACAAAATTCAGTCTTTCCGGAGGATAGTATTTTTGTGTTGTAGTATGATACATGCAAAGATTAAACAGCCTTAAAAGTCTATGATTAAGCACCAGCAAGGAGATAACAATTAGAATTTTGAGAGCATGCATCTTCCCCGTGGCTACATACAGATGTGAGTCGTGGACTATCTCTCAGTCTTTGAGAAAAAGAATAGGGGCTTTTGAGCTGAAATGCTATAGAAAGATTCTCAGAATATCTTGGACAAAGAAGATGAGAAATATTAACATCTTAAAAGATCTGAACATCAAGGAAGATTGGCTAATAAACAGCATCCTTTCTCGAAATATTGTGATCATATCAAGAGACACGACGGATTGGAAAAATATTATATCAGAAGGCATGGTACCAGGAAGGAGGGGCAGGGGCCGATCGACATAAAGATGGGCACAGGATATAAGTGACTCCTTGAGTGTGAAAGTGCATGAGGTGGGAGAACTGTCGAGAGACCGAGTTTCTTTCAGGCAGACTGTGATGAGAGCGACGTTCTGCAAAGGACCTGCTACATGATGATGATGATGAGTATGACATGGAAACCACAGCCCATGGTGACAGCGAGTGTGACTAGCTAAATCAGATTGCATCAATGAAATATAATCTATGACTAACTCCTTTCACTGGAGTGAAATCATGTCGTAATGCCTTCTGATCTTTTTACACAGGCTAAATAAAGATTTTTCTTCCCCACTTGGCATGACCCCTGAGTATATGGCTTGTTAAATCTCCATTGACTCAAATACCATGCTAACTAGCGTGTTGTTTTCCCTAGTTCACACACGTCTGTCAAATTGCTATCATTTCATTTAATTTTTTTTTTTTTTCATTTCCTGCTGTTGTGTTATTTTAATTACATTTTCAAGTTTGGTTTCTCAATTTTCGAAACTTTACTGATGAAGGCATTCTAGGTGAAATGTTCATGTGTCATTCGCCATTGCCTCGTGTTGAGAAGCTGGCCGACTCTTCTTCTTCTTCTTCTTCTTCGCGTTCACCAGCTGTAAACTCTGGCGGAAGGTTCTGGTTGCTCGTCCACTACTGAACTGCAGTCCTGCTTCAGAACCTGAGTGTTGCGTGTGCATCAGTTTTACAGATCGCATTCTCTTGAATACAGACTGTTGGTTCCTTGCCTCTCCGGCAGATGCACTTCCACTTCAAAGGAAGCTCCTCAATTAGTCGACTCTTACGACATGCTTTTGGGGAGGCAGTGGGTCTATTCTTGTTTTCCCCACAATGGGGCCCCTGAACCAACACGGGGGGCTGGCCGACTCTATTTTCTGTTTTTGAAGGTGATATTATTTAACGAACTCTTAAGTAGCTGAATCAAATCGCGTTAAGATGCCTCTTCCACAATTATAACATGGGATCTCACAACCATTATTGCTATCGCATTATTTAATGCTCTGCTTCTCAGGTGCTCCACTCGTAACCTGACTGCATTAGTTTTCTCATATTTCCTTCCTTAGTCCCCCCCCCCCCCCTTTTTTTTTCGACCCACTTCGGTTTATTACTGTGTGCTCTTTCCAACTGATTTTGTCCTTTAAGTCACGTGGCCTGGGGAGAAAAAAAAACGTTCATGGGTTTACATTTTCGGGAAAACGAGACAGAGGGGGACCTCTGTAGATATAAGACATTGAAGGTGCATTAGATAAGCTGTGAAAGCACATAGGGTTGGCGAATTGGTCTGTATCATTAAAGATGCAATGGCTGTGGAGAATTAGCTAGACAAAGAAAGACGTCCAGGTGAACCGTGGCGAGGGCGAGGCTTTGTAAACAACCTGCTGATTGGTTGACGATGATCGTTCTGAAGCTGACAGTGTCGTGTCAGCTGTTTCTGTGGCGTGGCGCGTCGGAACCCTTTGGATTAGATTTCCTTAGCCTCCTTCCCCACCCTTCCCGAAATATTGTATCAAGAAAAGAAATAAAATCAGCATATTCTAGGACGGATAGGTGGTGGGGTGGGGCTGAGTTCCCTCAATAATTTTGTTAAGGTAGCAAAAGATGCTCTAAAACTGTGTGTGCAGAATTTCCTTAAACAGTTTCTGCTTTTACATTTCATAACATTTTAACTATAGTAATATTTTGCCATTCGGCATAATAATAATAATAATAATAATAATAATAATAATAATAATAATAATAATAATATATAATGTGTTGAATGTCAAATAAATATAATAATATGCTTAGAACATGGGCACCGAAAGATTGGAGGTCAGTCCCATGAGTTCATTTCAAATTTTGCTGGTGACTGTTAGCGTTCTCTTCCCTCCTTTTCTCCTTTGAAGTCAGCTTTGTTTTATACATCATCCAGCTGTTTCACCTGATTTGACATTACATAGAACAGAATAAACAACGTTGCGGCCAACTATATTGATCCGGACGTGTCTGGTGTCTGAGTCTGTCCTAAGAATAACAGTTAGCCAGCCAGTGCCTAATTAGTTTCGCCTAATAGTGTGTGAGATATCAGAGAACCCGCAATTTGTTTCCCTGGCTAGAAATAACAAGATAGTCATAGGCATCGACACTTACGGGCTGTGCCTTGCCCCTCCCAATGTTGTAAGATCACTATGAAGCTCACTTTGTCCACGTACAGAAACTGTTTTTAAATGCATTTTTAAAAATACATTTTATTTCAGTTCAAGTATGTCTGCTCCTTCTGCTTTTTTCCCGAAGATATAAATGCGATGTGATCATTTACAACATGGGTGCGATATTTACGCCTTTCGGCCGACACATCACGCTTCTGTAGGTTTTGATGCCCAGGTTCGCTTTCCTGGAGTTCAAGAATTTTATTATATTTATTTGCCTTTCCGCAAAATAATAATGATGATAAAAATAATAAAGTACAGAATAGCAAATATAAACTTGAAATAATATGAATTACACATTACAAGATAATTTCATAGTTAAATGGAGCGTGTTAGCCCCTTCCAAAATAACTGGGGTTGGAGGGCTCACCATCTCTGTTTATTATTGTCTGGGGTGGGGGTGGAGGCGCTCACCATCTCTGTTTATTATTGTCTGGGGTAGGGGCGCTCACCATCTCTGTTTATTATTGTCTGGGGTAGGGGCGCTCACTATCTCTGTTTAATTATTGTCTGGGGTAGGGGCGCTCACCATCTCTGTTTATTTTTGTCTGGGGTGGGGGATGGGGGCGCTCACCATCTCTGTTTATTATTGTCTGGGGTGGGGGCTCTCACCATCTCTGTTTATTATTGTCTGGGGTGGGGGATGGAGGGCGCTCACCATTTCTGTTTATTATTGTCTGGGGTAGGGGCGCTCACCATCTCTGTTTATTATTGTCTGGGGTAGGGGCGCTCACTATCTCTGTTTATTATTGTCTGGGGTGGGGGCGCTCACCATCTCTGTTTGTCATTGTCTGGGGTAGGGGCGCTCACCATCTCTGTTTATCATTGTCTGGGGTGGGAGCTCTCACCATCTCTGTTTATCATTGTCTGGGGTGGGGAATGGGAGCGCTCACCATTTCTGTTTATTATTGTCTGGGGTTGGGGCGCTCACCATCTCTGTTTATCATTGTCTGGGGTGGGGGATGGGGGCGCTCACCATTTCTGTTTATTATTGTCTGGGGTAGGGGCGCTCACCATCTCTGTTTATCATTGTCTGGGGTGGGGGATGGGGGCGCTCACCATTTCTGTTTATTATTGTCTGGGGTAGGGGCGCTCACCATCTCAGTTTATCATTGTCTGGGGTGGGGGCTCTCACCATCTCTGTTTATCATTGTCTGGGGTGGGGGATGGGGGCTCTCACCATCTCTGTTTTGTCTGGGGTGGGGGCGCTTACCATCTCTGTTTATTATTGTCTGGGGTAGAGGCGCTCACCATCTCTGTTTATTATTGTCTGGGGTAGGGAAGTACTTCAAGTAGGTCCGGGAGGACTGTGCCAATGTTTTCTGAATTTATTAGGAGGGGGAGGTTGAAGGCTTTTGCTCAGGCGGTGAGGACGGCGTGGTCATATAGCGTGCCTCTGTTATATGTTTTGTTGCCCCCCCCCCCACTCCCCCAGCTTCACAATGCGACGCGGTGGAGAGTAAGAGCATTAGAGAAAACGTGAGTGAATCGTTCAGTTTGAGCTGAGGCGTTGCCCTGGAAAATTGCCGTGGGCCTGTGGGCGTTGTTGACACAAAAAGCGGCAGGGATATCTTATACCCGTTTCTGCCCCAGGGTTGGTGAAACATCGCTAGACATGCGAACTTAGATATTACCTGATTGATCATCTGGTGTGTAGACGTATACTAAACACAGAAGAATACTGCAAGTCCCACACAGATAAAAAAATATTTTAGTTTTCATATCTTCTCCTCTTTTTATACTTCCTTCTCATTCCTTGTTTTTCCCCCCAGTCTTCCCTATTACACTTATGTGACACAGATAAACCTGTGACTAAATCTGGCACAGAAATCTCAAGTCACGTAGGAAATGCTCCCTGAAATAATCAATCATTCTGAACTGTAAGCCTCTTCTCTCAACACCACAGATTTGGCGCCAGAAGATTCCCGCCCCAGAACGAACCCGATCGTTCGCTGTAGGTCAGCAGACGCTTTAATGTAATGAGTTCGACGGTTCCAATCTTGGGATTCAAGAGGATACAGCATAGTACCCCAAAAAAAACCACAGTATGTACATCTGATGTAAAAAAAAAAAAAATTATCAATAAAAAAACATCACAATAACTTTGCTGACATCAGATGTGATGGTATGAAAGGCGCAGATGATGAAGTCAAGCCGCAAATCACAACATAGCGCCAGTGGCGTGGGAAGTAGGCGCTGTCCGCCTCGTTTGTCATCATTGTGAAGGTGACAAACTGGCAAAACATGCATTCCAACCATCGCTTTATTGGTTTTTGTTATAATTACATGTACCACACACTTACACGCCATTCATTGTGTACACAAATAACCCACACTGACGACGTGCTACCACACACACCCACAAAACATGCATGCATATACGCCCACACTAGGCGTTTCTTCCTACCCCCAATCCCCAGTCACAAGCATCTCCCTTCCGCTGTCGGCTATTTAAAACTAACACATACACAAGCATTCACAACCCGAAAAGCAGCTAGGCGAGGATCGCACGAAATAACAGTGGTGTCTTCCTGTTGCGTAATTTTTTTCATTCTCGTGTCTTGGTTTCGTCGTCCTCTTCTTCTTTTCTTATAATTATTTTCAGGATATCATTAGGGTGACGGATATAGTATATATTGCAAAAGGCAAAAGATACTGCGCTGGGGCCAGACGGAGTGAGGCCCACATGAAGAGCATGAGTGATGATGAAAATATGGCATTTCACTTGAACCAGAGCATCAGAACAGCGTCAGTACCTCAGGATTGGATACACAGCTTCCTGATTCCCTTTCCAAAAACAGGCAAAGATCATTCCAGACTCAGCGGTTTCAGGATTATCACCCTACAGAATACATTTGGCAAGGTGCTAGAGAAGATTATTGCTGTTAAACTACAAATGTTTTTAGAAAGTGGAGAGTTCCTGCCAAAAGATTTGGGTAGTTACCGGTGACGGAAAGATTCGTGGTCCAGTGCAGCTACTTTTGCTTTTGATGTTTATGAAGGGTTTCAGAACAAACAGGAGACCGTTGTGGCAGCACTTCATTTTGAAGATGCTTACAATAGAGTCAGATATGATATTTTGATATCTGCACTCATGGAGAAGGGGGTTTGTCCCTGGCTGATGAACTGGATAGCAGATGTCCTGTATTCACGTATGGTTGCCATTCGCCTGGGTACATGGACCTCAGAACCAGCTAATATAGCCCCGGGACTACCCCACGGTTCTTCAATTTCACCGGTGATCTGTGTATACAAGCAAGATTGCAGAACTTGAACCACCAGGTGTTGGAAGGATATTGATACTTGTTGATGATGTTCTTGTCCATAGGCAAGGGAGTGACAGACAACGGAACAGTCAAGAGCTGCGGGCAACTGTAGACGAAGTGACTGGCTCGTGTGCAAAAATGGGCGCTGTCATCGACTCAGAAAAAGCGGCTGTTTTGTGGTGCTCTCTGGACAATAGAGTTGTGAGAACTAATGTTCCAAGCCTCACAATTAACAACAATAACATCAAAAGAGAAAGCAAACTGAGGTACCTGGGTATCACTTTCGATAGAAGCTTGTCCTTTAGGGAACACGTGGAGGCAGTTGCGGCGAAATGCCAAAAAGGACTCTGTGCTCTCAAGATTATGGCAGCAATGGACAAGGAAAAAAGAATGGTGATCAAAATGTTCCAGCATGTGATCTTGTCGGTGATAGATTACTGACTGGGAATGCTTACAATATCAAAGAGTCAGCCGATAAAACTCGAACGCAACTCAAATAAAGCCATTCGGGTAATTCTGGGATGTACAAGAGATACCCCGGTAGAATGTATGCGATAAATACTTGCACTGCCTACTATTGCAGATAAGCTCAAAGTTCTGCAGGCAAAGTCATATCTCAGAGTAGCTGCAGACAAGATGCACCTCATGTATGAAGCCCTGGGTAGAGCTAAGAGTCACAGACTGAAAAGGTGAAGGTCGAGGATGGCGCAAGCTGAAGACACAATTAGTCATGTGTGCAGGCTTGATAAATTTGAGCGAGCAGAGGAGTGGGTCAGTGTGTCCGAACAAGTTCCAGACTTTTGTAGGGGATCTAATCACTTTGGGTCGTGAGTACAGAGACTGGCCAGCTGGTGCTGCAGAATCAGAAGTTCAACAAATGATTCATGACAATTCCCGCCCAAGTGATGTGACTATCTATACAGATGGCTCTGTGCTGAGGGGCAGATGAAGTCCATGGGGTTTATAGCAAAGTCGAATGGACATCGCTTAGTGCAGCAAAGCCGTGCATATGATATCACAAAGCCTAGTTTGAGAATGGAGGTAGAGGCAGTCTCTGCTGCCTTCCGCTGCCTTTATAATCAGCTGTACACACATGCCGTAATTGTAACTGACTCACAGAGCATGTTGAGAAAGGTGAAGACAAGAATGCTTCATGCAGAGTGGCAAGCATCACTTTAGAGGTCCCGGGTAGTTAGCATCCACTGGATATTTTTGTGTGTGCTGAGAAATGAGCATGAAGATATACTGGCCGGTTCTGCACCACTTGGTGGTGAATTGATGTATGTCAAGCTAGATATTGTGAGGACCCTTTGGGAACAAGTGAACAGTGCGTATGCGCAGATAGATCATTACGGTCTGAGGAGAATGGCGCTGCGAGGAGTTACCAGGTGATGCGGCTGACGCTCAATTCTTAGGGGAAGGATGAGACGGAAATACAGTCAGACGGCTACTGGTCCAATCGGAATTAGAACTCTTCGCTTGCTGCTAAAGATGGGGATGGAGCACTTATGGGAGTGTCCCGAGTGCTGGCATGTCGATTCTTAATGAACAGTCTTTTTTTTTTCGCGTTTGACCTTAACAGGGCCGTTGGCACGTTATGCTGTGCTATGCGACGAATGTACCTTTTCAGCACAAGACATCCGATTTCAACAATGGGGAAATGGGTTGGGTCACCGCCTTGTCTGACCGACGTGGCTCTGTATTTTAAGCAGGCTAAGCTGGTACTTCCGTTAAAGTCAATAACCGCAGAGTTTAAAGTAGGCAGGGTCAGACCCGCGATGATGCTGCGCGAGTCTTTAGACCCCAAGGTGACCGCTGCCCAGTCCGATCTAAATGACAGGATAGTAGAGAATGGAACATGGTCCGGTCGAGCCAGATGGTTGTTTAAAAACTAAAACTTTTCGCTGGGGTTTACAGCCTGTGAAAACGAAGAAGAAGAAGAAGAAGAAGAAGAAGAAGAAGAAGAAGAAGAAGAAGAAGAAGAAGAAGAAGAAGAAGAAGAAGAAGAAGAAGAAGAAGAAAAAGAAGAAGAAGAAGAGATAGGAGGAGTAAGAAGAAGAAGATAGAAATGATGATGATTAAAATGCTGATGTTTTGGGATATACTCTGAAAAGGTTTTCATTGTCAGTGAGAATTCGTTCCCGCCAAAACGAACGACTTTGACATCTGCTCACTCTAATATTTTTACGCCGAAGACAGACAATGACGCGAACTCTAACCGACTTCTGCTCTCTAAGGCTGCCCGCCATGGCATGACTCACAACCAAGACTTTCGTCAAGTGTTGGGCCTACATATTCCAAGACATCACAAGGTTAGGTAGAGATCGTCGTCACTGCTTCTCCTCCATTCCCACCCCTCCCACATCTCTGGACATTGTCTATTTTTATCTTATGTCTATTTTGTGAAGGTGGATGAATCCCAGGGCCATCTAGTGGGAAGAAAACGGAAACATGATGAGATGTAGGCAGGGCTAGAGAGAAAAGCCTGGCTACAGGGTAAACAGATCGCAGTGAATGTGTACAGTCGCAGCGATCTGTGCTGAATGAATTAATGAAGTAACAGAAAGTATTGTGAACGGCACTCATAGAAAGAAGTAGAAAGATAGAAGAACACACTAGACAACATAAAAATCGAAAGCTATAGTTATGGGTATTCATTGTTGATGTTGGGGTTGGAAGCAGGGCTGGCAATGATGGGTTTTTACCCCCATATCTGGGTTTTTATTTGACTCCTTGGGTTCCCCACATCTCTGGACATTTTCTATTCTTATCTTATGTCTATTTTGTGAGAGTGGATGAATCCCAGGGGCATCTAGTGGGAAGAAAACGGAAACAAGATGAGATGTAGGCAGGGCTAGAGAGAAAAGCCTGGCTACAGGGTAAACAGATCGCAGTGAATGTGTGCAGTCGCAGCGATCTGTGCTGAATGAATTAATGAAGTAACAGAAAGTATTGTGAACGGCACTCATAGAAAGAAGTAGAAAGATAGAAGAACACACTAGACAACATAAAAATCGAAAGCTATAGTTATGGGTATTCATTGTTGATGTTGGGGTTGGAAGCAGGGCTGGCAATGATGGGTTTTTACCCCCATATCTGGGTTTTTATTTGACTCCTTGGGTTCAAATTTGGAAATTGTGGGTTCCGGGGTCCCATCGTGGGGAAAACAAGAATAGACCCTCTGCCTACCCAAAAGCATGTCGTAAGAGTCGACTAATTGAGGAGCTTCCTTTGAAGTCGGAGTGCATCTGCCTGAGAGGCAAGGAACCAACAGTCTGGTTCAAGTGAATCAGATCTGTAAAACTGATGCACACGCAACACTCAGGTTCTGGAGCAGGACTGCAGTTCAGAAGTGGACGAACAACCAGAACTTTTCACCAGAGTGTACAGCTGGTGAACGCGAAGAAGAAGAAGAAGAAATTTTTTTTTTAAATATATCTTTTCCAAAAAAGTGGATAAATGTTTCGTTTCCTAATTATACAATTTTTACTTTTTAACAATTTGGGTTTTTCATGTTTTTTTTTTTTTTGGTTTTTTGCGAATTTTTTTGCTTGGGTTTTTTGTTCAGCTTAGCTGGGTTTAAAAAAAAAAGTCCTATTGGCAGCCATGGTTGGAAGCTCACAGTAGGAGAGAGACACACGATAGGTCGTAGCTAGGGTGGGTCTCTCTCTCTCCCCCTGTCTCTGTCTTGTTTTTCCACCCCCCACCCCCCCCCCACCTCCCTTTTCCCTACGATTTTAAGACTTTCTTTTCTGAGAGTGTAAACAAAATAAAAAGGCGAAATATTTCTTTCTTTTTAGCTTTCACAGGCGGTAAACTCCAGCTGAAGGTCGTGGTTGTTCGTCCACTTATCGACTTTGGTCCTATTCAAGAACTTCAACATCCGTTTTATAAATGTGGCTTATTTACGTCTGTGTCTGTGGCTTATGCATTGCTGTCGCGCTTGGTAATGCCGAGGGGCCGGGTTCGATGGCAGCTGTAGGCGGTTTGTCTTGCCTTGGTTTCGACAGTGGTAACGAAAGTTGACCGTTTAGAAAGCAATGGTGAACTACCGAACGTAAAATCTGCCTAGAAAAACCACAACAGCCAAAAATTTGTTGGGGTTGGTTCTGCAACGTCCTGTAAAGATTACGCGACTAACTTAAAAATGTGTATGCAGACTGTTAATCATCTCACGCAGATGCACTCCGATTTCGAGAGAAACATGCTTAAATTGTCACCCCTTACGACATGCTTGTAAGGGGAACATTGGGTCTATTCGTGCCCCCCCCCCCCCCAACCCCCCAGGAACCCACTCGCTGAGAAATATTGCAAAAGTACGACCACATCTGACGAACAGATGCCCTACTACAAGCATTAGTGACGCCCCAGTCACCAAGACCTGGAAGTCATTAAAGCCTAGTTAATTACACTAGGGCGTGATTCACATAATACAGACTGAAGCACAGGTCGTAATTTCGAACCCACCTACTTATTTGAAACTGTGCGTTTTAGCACGACAATTACTTTTGAGTTGAGGATAGATGATAGTGTGTGATATGCGAACATTTGCTTAACAGCAAAAAATACAATAGCGAGACCGTGCATGTGACGGTTTCAATCGTCGCTTACATTTTCCATTCTTCTTGTTCTTCTTCTTCTTGTTCTTCTTCTGTTCTTGTTCTTCTTCTTCTTCTTCTTCTTCTTCTTCTTCTTCTTCTTCTTCTTCTTCTTCTTCTTCTTCTTCTTCTTCTTCTTCTTCTTCTTCTTCTTCTTCTTCTTCTTCTTCTTCTTCTTCTTCTTCTTCTTCTTCTTCTCTTCCACCTTGTACCTTAGCGAAGTGTCGGGGAGAGATGTAACATTCGCGGATGAGCTCTGTCAACAGCATTATTAATGCCATCATTCCATGTTTTCCGAGGTCTTCCACTGGCGCTATATCCGCTGTAACGTTTTAGTGTGACTCGCTGTGGCAGATAGTACCAGGGCATTCTTGTTAGGTGTCCAAACCACTTCATTTGTTGTTCTTTGATGACCTGTTAGACTGGCTTTATTCCTAGCATTCGTCTGATTTTGTATTCTGTCTTTCCTTGAAACTCCTGCAGCTCTTCTAATGTATTTAAACTCTGTTGTCACAATTTTACGTTCTTTTTTAAATGGAGTCTGATATATGATATTTGCTGTCACAATATCCAGCATACGATTGGAGGTGGAGGCTGTGATGTAGTTTTCTAGTGTTTGACGGTAATACGGATTTTGTGTTAGTAACTGATTTTTTTTTTTTTTCGGTGGCTGTTAAACATCAAAGAAACAAAGTGGTTTGGTCGTCTGTTCTTTCTGATGCGCTTAATGGCAAAAGCGTTAGGGACCATAACAGAAGAGAAGAACGTGTTTTTGGTAGCTTTTATCGCTAGGCACAGTTTAGTTCAAGGGGAAGACTATTAACAGTTTTGGGCAGGGTAAACGGGTAGAAGGGGCAATAAGCAGACTGATTGGCTGCTGCTGCTGCCCCTCTTTGCGGTGAACTATTTTATAGTAAGGCAAGCGCCATGAAGGCTCTTTATGAACAAGTTGACAGTGCAGCAAAGCAGACACTATAGTATCCTTACCTGGCGATGCCATTACAGGCGGCGGTGCGCCCCCCCCCTCGCCCCCCGTTTTCTTTGTGGAGGCGTGCTTGGATACTATCTTCATTATTTCCATGTCTCTAATTATGTTCTCCGTGTGTTCTCGAGTCTTCCACTATCTCTTTCGCCCCGTGTGCTCCAGTGCAAATACATTCTTATCGTTTCTTACTGTGTTTCTGATTCAGAGCCTGCAGTTTTGTATTCACGTGAATTTTTTAACTATCCCCATACGCTCTATATATTTACTTAATGCTACATTCCCCCTTCCGGGATTGCAATCTGAAAGCTGGCTAGGTATTTCTTTCCTCTTTGCCAATATGTAATTGGTTCCGATAGGTATCACAGTTAAACAGAGAGTTGAGTCAAGGAGCGTTTGCTCGGTTGCTTATTGTGAAACTTTACATTGTCCGTGACTCCTTCGATTCATCGTCTTCTAGGTCTCCCTCTACATTTTGGTGTTTTCATTTCCTTATTATACGCCCTCGCAATCGGCATAGTTAGATTCATTCTCACTAGATGGTCGAACCAATTTAGCCTTTCTTTCTCCATAAATTTAACAATGCGTAATGTTCCATTGTCGGCTCTGTGGCTAAGTCGATGCGAACGCTTCGTAATGCCGGGATGCCGGGTTCGATCCCAGCTGCGGGCTATGCGCCTTGCGTTGGTTTCTACAGTGGTATCAGGGAGCCGACCGTCCAGTAACTAATGGCAAACTACTGGACGTAATTTGCCTAGAGAAACCACACAACAGCCAGGGGCTGCTGGGGTTGGTTCTACAACGTCATGTAAAAGAATACACAACCAACCTAATGTTCCATTATTTCTTCTTATCAGTGCGCTTCTTACGGTATCGTTTCTGACCTTGTTGACAGTCAGCTCAACCTCTCGTATCATAAGTGGTCAGTTTTCTCTCCAAGGCTGACACATGGCCATTATTTGGAAACGAATGCAACAGGAGCACATCTCAGAAATCAGGTGAATCACTACAAAGTAGTTCAGTTTAGTTCCGTCGCCCACTTACTGTGATGAGTGCATGATGCGACACTGTGAGTCTGTGAGCTGCAGATTTCATTAAGAATGCTTTTCAGTTGTGCCCAGCGGCGTTTATAGTGTGAACTACGGATTCAGAAAATGGTGAGTAGCCTGTTGCCGGGTAGTGCCTTATACGTGTGCAACTACTGATCTGTTGTAACCGCTGCTGTCATCTACTATTAACTGCTTTTCTAGTGCTGGAATGTTTGTACTGGCACTTCTGACGGCTACTTTATGCATTTATTATGTGTATGTCGTTGTCTTACATACAGACTGCAGTCTGTGTCAATGTTTCCACAAGGGAAAATTATGTGTTTGTGTTTCGTTGACACATGACCGACACAACTATGGGTTGACCGGTTTGCTACGAAGTTGGAAATGTGATTTTCTGAAAGTAGTTAGTTCTATTAGGGCTCCTTATGGTCATGTCGTCACACGCAGTCCTGTATGAATGTATTATGTGTGCGTTTAAATATAAGATACGATAGACTCATGATTGACTTGTGTTTTGAAACACCAGGCGACAATCGAGGGCTGAATGGTTTTATCACCGTATAATGCGTCCCAATGTCTCGTACAGTTTTGTTGTTGTTTTAAAGCCCAACTTTGGCTGTAGCAAGTGGGGGGGGGGGCCTCAAATATAACCCAGTCTGTGGGTTGGACGGGGTTTCTGGGACCTGCTCCCAGGTGACCCTCATCCGAATGGTGGTACTTTGTGTCACCGGATTTTATCGCTCAGTGTGACGTCCTGGTGGTGTTGAACGTCAGGCAATCGGTGGGTGACCTGCTCAGCATCCCTAGACGCTGGAACCTGGTGGGTTGAGCCTCAGAAAATTGTGAAACGGGGCTGTAGGTCCCCCTTAATCTATACATGTTGCTGCGGAGGTGGTGTTTTGTGCGGCGTTCTAGACAGGCAGCTAGCTGTTCTGTGGAGACAGACTGAGCCCTATGGGATAAAATCCGGTGCAATGAAGTCGCTCCTCTTACCTTGACCTATATAAATTCTCTTTAACAGCATTTGCATATATACATTTATAATTATTTCAAATATTATTTTTATCTGCCACTCAACACACGATAAATATTATTGTACTCTTAATCATGGATTAAGCCTACTGAGTGCCCTCTTGACTTTAAAAAATGTAAAAGGGGGTTGGTTTTCTTCGTGTCGGCGCTGCTGTCATCATCACGCTTGCCGCCTTGTCTTCCCGTGACATTTCCTGAACCCAGTTTAGGGTTAGTTGGCCTGGAAGCCAAATTAGTTTATTCCAAATCAACCTTTCTAAGTTTTGAGCTGGATTTAATTACTTCAGATCTCCACAAATTTCATACTTTTTCGTATCTCCTGATTTATTTTTTTTAAACCCAGCAATTATTGCTGAAACGAGCCAGACTGTTTTTTTTTTTTTAAATGACTTTGGCTCTTAGGTCGACCCAGCCTTGAGTGGGTACCGGTGCAGTCCCGGGAAGTAAAGGCGGCCGGTGTGATGCTGACCAGATCACCTATCTTGTGCCGATTGGTCTCTAAAAAAAGGTTTAGCCTTATATGCCTTATACGCCTAAAGGCGTAGAAAAAGGTCCTTTACTTTACTTTATTACTGCTGCAACGGGAGCACATCTCAGAAGCCAGATGTATCACTACAAAGTAGTTGTGTTTAGTTCCGTCGCCCACTCACTGTGATGAGTGCATGGTGCGACACTGTGAGTCTGTGAGCTGCAGATTTCATTTGGAATGCTTTTCAGTTGTGCCCAGCGGCGTTTATATTGTGAACTACGGATTCAGAAAATGGCGAGTAGCCTGTTGCCAGAAAACGGGTAGTGCCTTATGCGTATGCAACTACTGATGTGTTGTAACTGCTGCTGTCATCTACTATTAACTGCTTTTCTAGTGCTGGAATGTTTGTACAGGCACTTCTGACGGCTACTTTATGCATTTATTATGTGTATGCCGTTGTCTTACATACAGACTGCAGTCTGTGTCAATGTTTCCACAAGGGAAAATTATGTGTTTGTGTTTCGTTGACACATGACCGACACAACTATGGGTTGACCGGTTTGCTACGAAGTTGGAAATGTGATTTTCTGAAAGTAGTTAGTTCTATTAGGGCTCCTTATGGTCATGTCGTCACACGCAGTCCTGTATGAATGTATTATGTGTGCGTTTAAATGTAAGTTACGATAGACTCATGATTGACTTGTGTTTTGAAACACCAGGCGACAATCGAGGGCTGAATGGTTTTATCACCGTATAATGCGTCCCAATGTCTCGTACAGTTTTGTTGTTGTTTTGAAGCCCAACTTTGGCTGTAGCAAGTGGGGGGGGGGGCCTCAAATATAACCCAGTCTGTGGGTTGGACGGGGTTTCTGGGACCTGCTCCCAGGTGACCCTCATCCGAATGGTGGTACTTTGTGTCACCGGATTTTATCGCTCAGTGTGACGTCCTGGTGGTGTTGAACGTCAGGCAATCGGTGGGTGACCTGCTCAGCATCCCTAGACGCTGGAACCTGGTGGGTTGAGCCTCAGAAAATTGTGAAACGGGGCTGTAGGTCCCCCTTAATCTATACATGTTGCTGCGGAGGTGGTGTTTTGTGCGGCATTCTAGACAGGCAGCTAGCTGTTCTGTGGAGAGAGACTGAGCCCTATTGGATAAAATCCGGTGCAATGAAGTCGCTCCTCTTACCTTGACCTATATAAATTCTCTTTAACAGCATTTGCATATATACATTTATAATTATTTCAAATATTATTTTTATCTGCCACTCAACACACGATAAATATTATTGTACTCTTAACCTTGGATTAAGCCTACTGAGTGCCCTCTTAACTTTAAAAAATGTAAAAGGGGGTTGGTTTTCGTCGTGTCAGCGCTGCTGTCACCATCACGCTTGCCGCCTTGTCTTCCTGTGACATTTCCTGAACCCAGTTTAGGGTTAGTTAGCCTGGAAGCCAAGTTAGTTTATTCCAAATCAACCTTTCTAAGTTTTGAAAAACAGCAATTATTGCTGAAACGAGCCAGACTTTTTTTCCCTTCAAAAATGACCTTGGCTCTCATGTCGACCCAGCCTTGAGTGGGTACCGGTGCAGTCCCAGAAAGTAAAGGCGGCCGGTGTGATGCTGACCAGATCACCTATCTTGTGCCGATTGGTCTCTAATAAAAAAGGTCTAGCCTTATATGCCTTATACGCCTAAAGGCGTAGAAAAAGGTCCTTTACTTTACTTTATTACTGCTGAAACTACAATACACACCAGAAACTTCACCCCCGGATGCTATTTTTCTAGGTGATCGTGGGACGGATCCAATGTTGCCACTTTTCTTTGACAAAAAACATCCAAAACGGTTTTAAAAAATATCTAAAAACATCTAAATTTGCGTGAAAAACATCTAAAACACATCCAAATGAGTCACAAATTACATAGAAATTGAAATGACTTACTATATAGAATCATATCCTCATCTTTACTGAAGTTTGCCTTACAAGATCCACAGGATAAACGTAGCTTGGATGATGAAGTTGAAGCTTCAGATCTAAAATGACTCTGGTATGCGTTAGCTGTTGTAATTTCTTTTAATACTCAATCAGGGAGCTGATAAGTGGAACAGCTTTTTCATACTCTTATCAGGCCGAATTTTATTGTCAAGACTGCATTTAAAAGGTCCAATTTCACCCTCTTTGTTAGGTTAGATTTGATAAATTCACTCTAAATGAAAAACATTTAGAAAACATCTACCATCTAAAAGTCAAAAACGACATCTAAATACAATGATAAACGTCTAAATCTGGATGTAAAACATCCAAAGTGGCAACATTAGACGGATCAGTAGTGAACTATTGATGCATACATAATTTAGACAAACACTACAAAGTCAACTGTTTGACCTCGAGTGCCTACGAGCATCAGGCCTAGACCTAGAGGTTGTATGCTGAATCTGGGGCATGCCTTGTCGTCAGGCAGCGTTTTTAATTGCACAAGTACAACACAGATGACATTAAAGGGAAGTACGTTTTATGAACACGAACAAGGTGGAACAGCAAATATGGTAATGAAACGGGACGATAGGTAAAGAATGTTAGAACAATCTTCTTCCTCTGTTGCTGCTGTCGCTACTATTAATGCTACTTCTACTACACATGCTTCTGCCGCTGATGCTGCTACTACGACCACTGCTACTGCTGCAATTGTTTCTTCTTCTTCTCCTCCTCCTTTTCTTCCTCCTCCTCCTTTTTTTTTCTTTTTCTTCTTCTTCTATTTCTGATAATGAAGATGGCGATGATGCAGTGAACTGGCGCATACACTGTCAGCTGCGATTATCACCATAATCAATTGATCAGTGAAGCTGATGCCTATCGGAAAGAGTGAAAGAGTTTTAAAAAGCACGAACACTGTACATCCAGCGACGACCCAATGCATTTTAGATCATTCAAAACTCTTACGATGGATTCCGATACTACATGCAAAAAACTATCGAGGGAAAATCCAACAATCCCTTCTCCCTTCATCCCCCACCTCTCTCTCTCTCTCTCTCTCTCTCTCTCTCTCTCTCTCTCTCTATCTATCTATCTATCTATCTATCTCCTCTTCTCTTTCTCTCTCTCTCTCTACCTCTCTCTCTTTCTCTCTATCTCTCTCTCTATCTCTATCTCTATCTCTCTCTCCCCTTCTCTTTCTCTCTCTCTCTACCTCTCTCTCTCTCTCTTTCTCTCTCTTTCTTTCTCTCTTTCTCTCTCTCTCTTTCTCTAGCTCTTCCAAGATAATACATAACGTGTTTGTTCTCTATTTTAATATGCCTCTGAAAACGCCAGTTAATCCCATTTCCCATTGTCCGGTGATCCCCTAAAGGATCTGGTAACACCCCCAGCCGTCAACAACA
The DNA here is from genome assembly GCA_905116865.2 of Candidula unifasciata. Lineage (NCBI taxonomy): Eukaryota > Metazoa > Mollusca > Gastropoda > Stylommatophora > Geomitridae > Candidula > Candidula unifasciata. The sequence continues at coordinate 165,651 of CAJHNH020000122.1, read as the reverse complement.
AGAATAGAAGATCCCAAACATGTCATCGTCCTCATCATCATCATCCTCCCCCCATGGGTACCGGGACCCCATTTTCTGGGAAGCAAGAAGAGACCCACTGCCTGTCTAACAAGCATGTTGTACAAGGAACTAATTCCGGCCTTTCTTCGAAGTCGGAGTTCATCTGCCTCAGAGGCGAGAAACCAACAGTCTGCATACAAATAAGCCAAATCAGTAAAACAGATGTTCACGCGAAACTTAAGAAACTGAAGTAAAACTTAGGCCCAGAAATGGACGAACGACCAGAAATGGACGAACGACCAGAACTTTCCACCGCAGTTTAGGTTGAGACGACGGATCAACATCATGCCACAAGGGTAGCAACCCACAAGTGCTACGTTCTATTTCTGACTCAAATATGAGTCCGAAGAATCTCAGCGCAGTGAATGAACTCCGTAGCACCGGCGAGGATCCTGAAATACTTCAGGTAGATTTTCAACTCCAAATTTTTTTTTTTGCCCGAGGAGCCCATAAGGCTACTACTCTTTTTCGATTTCCAACTGTCGAGTTACTTTATTTTTTTTTAATGTTCGCAGTAATACACACAGGCGCTCGATCTTACTAGCCATGCCTAGAAACCACGCAGCCACTCCCCCCCCCCCCCAACCTCACCACCCCGCCGCAGTTTACAGCCTTTGAACTCCAAGAAGAAGAAGAAGAAGAAGAAGAAGAAGAAGAAGAAGAAGAAAAAGAAGAAGAAGAAGAAGAAGAAGAAGAAGAAGAAGAAGAAGAAGAAGAAGAAGAAGAAGAAGAAAAACTATCAAAACTGCCTGTATTTATTTTACTCCACGCCCCCCACCCCCCAAGAGAGAGAAAAAGGCACATGAACTGACCGATGATTCCAGGAAACCCTAGTGAGAAACCAGCTTTCCCAGTCGTTCGTCTCGTCATCCCCCTGTGGGATGCAATTTTTCGTTATTTTGAAGCCCCACCATGACTCTTGCTAGGGTCAGCAATATAGCCTGACGACTGAACGCGATTTCCGGGACCTCTCCACGGATGATCCTCATCCGCATGGTGGCACTATGTGTCATCGGGTGTTTATCGCTTGTGTGATGTCCTGGTGGGGTAAAATGTACTACTACTACTACTCTTCTAAAGTAATCTTACTATAATGTTTCTACGAAAATAAAACGTTCCCAAAAATAAGCCTTAGCACGAAACCAAGAAACTTTAGACTGAATGATAACCAAGAGAAGATGGAAATGGCTTGGTCACGTTATGAGAATGAATTCTGATATACCCGCCAAAACAGCTCTGACATGGACACCAGAGGAAAAGAGAAAACAGGGGCGCCCAAAAACAACATGGAGACGAACAATGGAAAGTGACCTGAGTGCGGTATCTTTGACATGGAAAACTGCACTGAAGATTGCACAGGACAGGAAAGCATGGAAAGTCCTCTCTGAAGCCTCATGTGCCACTAGGCATAACGAGAACTGATGATCATGATAATGTAAGCCCGACTCTAAAAATAAGCCCTAGTTAAGATCGTCAGCTAGAATGAGAGACTTGTTGCCGAATGACCGATTGTACGCACGCCTCAGATAAACAAATGCAGGTCGGAATTCGGCATTTATGACGATGTTACAGAAGAATTGTTTACATGAAGATATGTAGACTTGTGTATCTGAAAGAGGGAGAAAATCTTCAAGTAAAAATAAGTCCTATTGCATTTTTGGGTACTTTAATTTTAGAAGACCCAATCTCGTCAGCTTCGAGGTTTCGTATGGAATTCCTAGCGATTTTGTTGGACAGTACCATATTATGGGGAAAGGGGGAGGGGTGGGTTAGGGGGGGGGGGCTATTGTAACATGAAAAGCGACTACCAACTTACGTTAATCCTGACTTGTCTATACTATGGGACGTTCTGGGGTTTCTCTACCAAATCTCGAAGCTGACGAGATGGAGTCGTCTAAAATTAAAGTACCCAGTTTTGAGCAAAAGTCTGTATAGGAAAGTCTTCTTTTCTGGACAAGTTTTTCTTCTCCTTCTTCTTCTACTTCTCTTTCTTATTATGCTTTCGCCCTCAACAGAGCAGGTGGCACAATATGTTGATTACAGCTTGGCTGCAATATTTGCCTCTTTCGGCCAACATATCCGATTTGAGCAAACTCAGTCGCTTTTTACGACATGCTTGTTGCGGGGACAGTGGACCCCTCCCCCCACCCCCGCCCCGAATTATTTGCACCCTGGTGGATCAAGTAGGTTGGTTGGTGGGGAGGGGAAGGGGGAATGTCCCCACACGAAACGGGATTGAATACATGTCCCCCGGGCAAGCAAACAAGTGTGCCAGCCACTCCGCGACCGCCCCTCTCACAGAGTTAGTAGCGTCGCTATAATTGCCTATGAAAATCAGCACAGTGCAGATTCAAACGAACGAGTACACACTTATTTAAGTTTAATTTTAGCCCCTAATATGGGTGAACGAAAGAGAAGCAGTGTAAATTTGCAATCAACTGTCAGTAAGGACCTCACTGTAACGTCCCCACCTGAATATAATTCAATGTTTAAAGTGTGTTGGGGAGAACAGGCGTCTACTCCTCGCATACCTCGACAATAACAAGACCCGACCAGCAAGCACGATTAAACTCAAGACCTGTTTACCAAGTAATAAATTAGATTACTTTAGCCCTCTGTGTCATCTTATAAAGTTTCAATGCGTAGGATGTGTGTTGCGAAGTTTGGGCAGGCAGCTTTTGCGACAAAACGGGTTTGTAGATGTTGGCTGGGGAATGTAGAACAGTGGCTCTCACGTTCACACAAAGAGGGGGCCGTGGATAAACTTAATTACTGATAACGTTTAAAGTCGGGAGGATCTGTTTTATTGCACCAGAGTTTACCCCACACGGCCTAGTCTCTACCAGCAGAACAGCTAGTGGTACAAATTGGGAACTCTGTTACGTCGATCCATGTCCAGATTTAGATTTGATAAGGCCCTAAAGTATCTAGCGTATTAAGGTACCTACCGTTTCAAGTTAACCAGCTAATCAGAGAACAAAATGTAAAATATATGAGCCTGTTAAATATATGAATCATCATCATCATCTTTCTTTGCGTGCCGTTAGACGTCACACAGGTCTCTATTCGATTCCTCCACTCCGCTCTACTGCATGCAACTTTATCGGTTTCTGACTTGGAGTTCAGCCCAGCATTTTTTTTAAACACAGCAATGATGAAAATGTATTGTAGTTTAACATTAAGTGACAGAAATAATAAAGAATGTGTCTGTAAAAATCATAGAAAGTGTTTTACATAAACTTCTTAAAGGCTCTATTAAAAGAAAATTGCGTTTGTGAACACATTTTTTTTAATCAAGATCCCTGAGGATATAAGTCCATAAGCTGCAGTTCAGCTGATGCCTAAATCTAGCACTGAAACGGTTTCTCGAAATCACCGTAAACACGGCTCTCTTGTGGCAAATGAAGCTTGTTCACTAAAACAGACTCCCGAATGTAGGAGCACTCAGCACCGCTCTCTATAAAACATAGTTGTGCACCCTTCTTTTACAGACAAGGTCAAATACCCCTTTCTTAGATGCAGTCCCGTACCATTCTTTTAGAGTCCATATATCACTTTCGCAGAGAAAGTATAATCACCTTTCTGAGAGATAAGATGTACAATATCCCACTTGTCTCTCAGAGACAATCTCTTACCATTATTTTCCGTCGTCTGTTTCTCGTCTCCTCCTCCTCCTCCTTCTTTATGCTGAGAAACTGAACGGTATTGCCCACATCAAACTGGTGTAGAAGAAGTAGTAACGGTAAGCATCTTGGAAGACGAAGCAGAGGTCACGTACACGGCCGTGAAGGACATGGAGACTGGGCTTAAAAACACACGAGCCAAGGAAACGACTAGCTATTCGGTCAGGGAAAGGTAGCGTTGATCTCCAAATAGAGTTTTCCCAGCCTATATAAACACTAGGTCACTTCTGAATGGTAGTTCCTGGCCCTCGTCACCTTCAGACAAGGCTACGGGGTGTCCTGCAATGCCGTTGATATGGCGTGTTGTATATTTCAGCATGCTAGCGTTTTCAACGCTCCAAAAACATGGAGCACTGGCCCTAATACAACCCCTCTACGAGAGTACTGCAACCTATGTCATAGGCATTTTCTTTCTCGAAATGAAAATATATATGGAAAACAACACAGAAAGCATACAATAGAGCAGGGCACACCCGTAACCTCCCGCAAGTCGATCAGTCTAACAAACTTGTGAATGAAAAGTTACCTAGTGCGTAAATGGGTGGGGTAAACTCTATTTAGGGAGATTAACGCTACGTTTATCTCGGGTCATTATTATTAAAACGCAGTCCAGTTCACGTTTCCCGGTCCATCTACACACTGGCTGACCTTACATTCGTACCTTCTCAGACTGTTTCTAAGTCAGAGGGGTGTCACTTTGTCTTGCCTCCAGTTACATCAGCGCTGGTGTCGCATATTCTATTTAATACAGATACCCCAGAACATCTAGAACTGGCCCTAACCCAAACCCCCTACCCATAATCTGAGCCTAGGTCACACGAGAGACTCTTTTCTAAGAAAAGGCCTAGATTAGCCTGAGAAAGTGTATAGATGGGTCAGGAAACATGAACAGGTCAAATAAGGCGATATAACTTGCCTACTCGTCCTGATGAAGTTAACATAGACATTCTTTTAAGTGTAAACGTCCAACTGTTATCCCGTATGGGTAGATTTCTCTCCGCAGAACGGCTAGTAGCTTGTCGAGAGCGTCGCACAAAGTACGAATTCCGTAGCTTCATCATATATCTTCCAGAATCTTAGTAAAATTGCAATCGTTCGTGAACAAAATGACACCGCCGTGAAACGAAATAGCAACTTTCAGAGCTCGAGGCAAACGGTTCGACCACCTTGCCACGGCCTTGCAATTGGCCTGTTGAGAGATGTTTTCGATCCTTTGTATAGGTTTTGTTTCGGAAACCATCTCCTATTTCTGTTTTTCGCATTTTCGTTCTTGCCACCTCGGATTACCTGCAAGTTTGGTTATCATTTTTTTTTTAATGGTGTTTAATTCTTTTGTTATTCGACTGATCTAAACGTTATTTTATCTGTGTACGTCTCTTATTTCACTTCATGGAGCTTCTGTAGTTGTTTAGTTCTCCGCATCAGCTCAACTATAATCACCACTATTTAAATACCAATTATTACCGATGCCTAGGACGATCAAAAAATTGGGTGGGGGGAGGGGGTAGTGGTCACGGGATATTGCGTCCGCCTCGGTTGATTGTGGTCCCGGGTTCAAGCCCCGGTGAAGGCGGTAATTTTTTCACGTGGACTTCTAGTAATTTCTCCTGGTCTCTATAATCGGACGCCCGTGTGTAATCTTGCGCACGTAAAAAATCCCCTGGCAGTTGGAAATTTAAAAGATCAGCATAAAGGAGCTGCCCCTACAAAATTTAGTGTGAAAAATCAACCCAAAGTAATTCACGATCCTCGCCGGTGCTACCGAGTTCGTGCACTGCGCTGAGATTTTCAGACACAGTCTTTAGTTAGAATTAGAACGGATCACTTATGGGTTACACCAGTGTGCCGTGATGATAATCCGTGGAATAAAAAAAAAAAACATCAACATACCATACAATTTTGGGCTGAAAATGCAAGTCAGCATACAGCCCTTCACCCCTTCTTTAATAGTGAACTACCACTTTCAGAACGTCAGAGTCATCTCTTCTTTTTTAACCTATATAGATAACACTCATTCATGATATCCAATCTTCATATTTTCCCCACTTGCCATAAACACATGAATAGTGGGCAAAATATGAAGAATGGGTATTATAAATAAGTGTTACAACACATTTAAGGCATTAACAGTATCAAAGACTATGAAATATAATAAGGTCTACAGATATAACTGTAAGTGTCTGTTCTATTCCCAAGCTTATTCCTGGGGGGGGGGGGTGGTGGGGAGGGGAGGAGTACCGACAAGACAGCCGGGACACACACACACACAAAACGGGACGTAAGACCGCGCAAGCCCTCCACGAGAAGATACATAGCTCCAGGAGGCCGTGGGCCACGTATTCATTACAGTTGTATTATCCTTTTTAGGATGACATTTTTCGTTATTTGAAGCCCAACCCTGGCTCTTGTCAGGGGCCGCAATATAGCCAGGCCATAAATATGGCCTAACGGCTGAACGCGGTTTCTAGGACCTCTCCACCGTGATCCTCATCCACATGGTGGCACATTGTGTCATCGGTTGTTTATCGCTTGTGCGATGTCCTGGTGGGGTAGAAAGTCAGTCAGTCGGTGGGCCACGTAGCCAACGCTCCCTGCTAGGGATATTGCAAAGCTGGAATTACGGCAGCCCTAGACACTGGTGCCTACTTTTACTCCCGTCACAACAAGCTCTTGTAGTTTGAACTGTTGTAGGCAGCCTAGGAACCTTCTGGAAAAGTTTAGTTCTGAATTCATTAGTTTTATTGATTTGTCCTCTGCTTTTGTTTACTTTTCAGAGTCTTTGCCTGTATTGTACTTATTACATTATGTATTATTATTCTGGGGAAAAAAGTAGCCTCACGACACAAATATCAAAAGAACCGCTAATATTAATGTACACTCCCAGCCTAGACAGGGACATAAATCCTTGTCTAGCGGGAAACGATTAACTTAGATTAAAATAGTAGTCCTAACAATACAGATATGTAGTCCTAATAAGGCAATAAGAGTGTAACAGTGTGCACGTTGGCCTCAGCAGGATAAAAATCTGGTTAGATAAATTAGGCAGCAATATTCAGTCTAAGAAAATACCAATTCACTTTGTCTTTATTTGCAATTCACATCAATATGGAACTTGGGAAAAGATCTCTGTAACTGATTTTGGGATCTGTGTGTCTGTCTGTCTGACTGTCTTTTTGTCTGCATACATATCAGGTTGACTGTTGGACTAGTTGTTTGATTGGGTGAGTGATTGGTTTTGATTTTGTGGGTGAATGGTCTGGTTGGTTGAGTGGTTGCCTAGTTCTGTGGCAGCAAAATGATTGAGTTTCCAGCTTCAAATTTCAATTCTTTGACATTCAGGTCTTTTGATCCTTTAGAAGATTCGTCTATAAAAGAGGAGTTGGTAAATATAGGCGAATATGTCTTTTTTATTGAGATCATTCCCCCCCCCCCCCCCCCATCATTTTTTTCAACCACCCAAATATTTTAGATTAAAAAAAGACGGCTTCAGAAAGCAATACAGTAGAGAGAAATGAAAAGACAACACTCTTTTAAAAAGCATACTAGGGAGAAAACCCGACAAGAGGTATGATTGAATCGCTCTTAAAACGGGATATGTTTTAACTGACCTGGACTCCAATTTGGTCCACGTCTGTAAAGACTTTCAGCAAATGTTCTTGGAACTAAAGGCTGTAGGCATAGCATTGACCCCATCACATATGGAGTGCCATTGGCTCTATTTGCATGTAAACACCAAAGCACGCTGGTGTAAAGGGCAATGAAAGAGTATACGCTTTGCAGGTGCTTTGCTAGAAATAAAAAATCTTCACTTTCAAACAGCACTTCGAAGGGGGGGGGGAGCTTTAGGTTATAATTGTGACTAGGTTTTGTGCGCCATATAAAATGGCTTAGCATTGCACGCCATCAAGAGCCCTGAAAAGGACGAAGTCGTCTACCAGCGAGCCAATGGGTGATCCGATCAATGACGAATGAGCAAAGGTCCTGACTGGGAGTGAAACTGTCAAAAATGAGCCCTCTATGGGCACGAGAGACATAATCAGCGCCATGAGAGTTGGGAGCCATCTATGAGCACTAGAGGCATAATCAGTGCCATGAGAGTTGGGAGCCATCTATGGGCACTAGAGGCATAATCAGTGCCATGAGAGTTGGGAGCCATCTATGGGCACGAGAGACATAATCAGTGCCATGAGAGTAGGGAGCCATCTATGGGCACGAGAGACATAATCAGTGCCATGAGAGTTGGGAGCCATCTATGGGCACGAGAGACATAATCAGTGCCATGAGAGTTGGGAGCCATCTATGGGCACGAGAGACATAATCAGTGCCATGAGAGTTGGGAGCCATCTATGGGCACGAGAGACATAATCAGTGCCATGAGAGTTGGCAGCCATCTATGGGCACGAGAGACATAATCAGTGCCATGAGAGTTGGGAGCCATCTTTGGGCATGAGAGACATAATCAGTGCCATGAGAGTTGGGAGCCGCCATCTATGGGCACGAGAGACATAATCAGTGCCATGAGAGTTGGGAGCCATCTATGGGCACGAGAGACATAATCAGTGCCACGAGAACGAGAGAGAGAGAGAGAGAGAGAGAGAGAGAGAGAGAGAGAGAGAGAGAGAGAGAGAGAGAGAGAGAGAGAGAGAGTAGATCTTGTAAAAGTTTTCAGTTTAGTGGAAAATTGTTCTTTGCTAATAGACTGCATACCCAGGATGTACCAAATGGAGAGGCGAGACAAGAAAACTATGCCATGGCTACTCATCGTTACATCTAACGGAACAGAATAGAAGTTGTTAGCTTTAACATAAACTTAGATAAATAGTCAGGAGTAGATCGGAGCACTTATGGTCATGTCTGATGTGCAGTGAAGATGATCTGTTAACAAACAACAAAGAAATCAACATGTGGAATAGCACCATATACTCTATAATCCGCAAGGCGTGTACGAATCCGGTTAATACCGCGGGATGAACAGTGTCGGCTTGAGACAAAGATAGACGTTACCTCACTGATTTGCCGCACCCACCACCCCCGTCCTGAGACCTGCACCTTGGTGAAAATGGCAGTGGTTCCCAAGAGTAGACACTTTAGCCTTCCTTCTGGAGACGGCACCTGACTAAAGTTCCATGTTTGTTTATGCTTGAACCTAGTGCCGGATTTAGATATAAGCTAAATGAGCTACAACTAAGCTAAACTTAGGGCTTCACAATCTGCTGGGACTACAAGAATTGCTATTTTGTTTCACAAATGTTATTTTATTTTAATATTTTACAAATCAACCCCCTCCCTCTTTCCATCCCTCCTCTGAAATATTATAATGTTATTAATATTATGTTCAGTGCATTATCCTACCAGGCTTTTATTTTTTGTAGCTTGTCGCCGATTTCTTCTTCCTCTTATTGGCACTGACCGGCTATAAACTCCAGTTCTGGTTATTCGACACCTCTGGATTTTAGTCGAGTTCCAAAATCTCAGTGGTGCATGCACACCCGTTTTACACATTTGATTTATTTGTACGCAGACTGTTGGTAATGCATTCCGACTTAGAATAAGGCTCCAAATAGTCAATTCTTACGACCTGCTCTTTTTTGGGACGCAGCGGGTCTATTCTTGTTTTCCCCCTCAATGGGGCCCCGGAACCCACACGGGATGCAAGAAGCCAATTCGAACTGAATAAAATAATCATCTTTACAAACGGGCGGGGTCTGTGGCTTAGTGTTGCAAACGAGCTTCATAATGCCGGGGTGTCGGGTTCGACTCAAGCTGCGGGCCTTGCGCCCTGCGTTGGTATCGACAGTAATATCGAGAAGCCGACCGTCCAGGAAGCAATAGCAAACGACTGGACGTAAATTTAAATAGAAAAACCGCAAAAGGCAAAAAATGCTGGGATTGGACTGCAATGTCATGAAAAAGATACACAACTAACTTTTTTTTTTAACTTTTTAAACGTCACCGTTCACAACTAAATTCTAACTTACAGCTTTTTAGAGAATTATATAATATCATTTATATAATTTTGAAAACACATTCATTATTTTTCTTTTAAATAAAAATTAACCTACTAAATATTCCCATTATGTATATTGTGGTGTAATTTAAAACTATAGAGGCCTCAGCGCTTTACATAGCTTGAGGCTTCATCAAGTCTAAATCTGGCCCTGCATACCAGTCCACTATACATGTTAACATTGATTTACGTTCACCTGTTAAAAGATCTATCTGTGTTACAAAAACAGTTTAAGAACCTCTTTTTAAACGAAACAATCAGGTGGGCTGGGAATGCAGGAGAGGCTAAACACATTTAAGACGAGTATGCACGGAATATGACGATAAACAAACCGTCTTTATGCACTTTAACAAATATTTGTGTTACTTAATACATATGAATATTTTGTTGTCGACGAACCCTTAAAGTCATTGAAATAGCATGAGAAATAAAGAGATTTTACATCCCGGTGTGTTTATCATCATCTGCAAGATCTTCGCATGCTAACTACAACATAAAGTACGACTAGAAAGCTCGATAGAGGAAATGGAAAAGACTGTCACAATTACTACTAACGTTTCGACCAAAGTGTTTTTCTACTTCTACTTCGTCTTCAGCATTCCGAGCCCTTGAGGTTTATTGCTGCAGATATCACCCGCCTCCATTCATGTCTCATTTTGGTCTTCTCTTTCCAGTTGGTGACATCAAGTGTTTGAAGGTCTATCTGGATATTACAGCTCCAACGTCTTTGTGGTCTGCCTGGTAGTCTACGACCATTCAGCTTTCTTGTGTATACAGGTTTACCTCTCTATCATTTGACATTCTCTCAGTATCATCATCTTCTTCTTCTTTTTTTTTTTTTTTTCGTTCACCAGCTGTAAACTCTGGCGGAAGGTTCTGGTTGCTCGTCCACTACTGAACTGCAGTCCTGCTCCAGAACCTGAGTGTTGCGTGTGCATCAGTTTTACAGATCTCATTCTCTTGAATACAGACTGTTGGTTCCTTGCCTCTCCGGCAGATGCACTCCGACTTCAAAGGAAGCTCCCCAATTAGTCGACTCTTACGACATGCTTTTGGGGAGGCAGTGGGTCTATTCTTGTTTTCCCCACAATGGGGCCCCGGAACCCACACGGGGGAGTATCATCATCATCAGGTGCCTTGCCGACTGGCGTGGGCGATCATGCCTCTCCATAATCCGCGATCTCCTGCAGCATGTATCAGTTCGTGTGCCGACACACCTCCATGCCATGCAACAAGACTGTCAAGCATCTTCTCTCGTTGTCTTCCTCTATCCCTCCTTCCACAGATCTTTCCAGTGGTCACAACATGTTCTATTTTCCCTCTTCTCATAACATGGCCGAAAAATGATGACTGTCTCCTTCTGATGTCAGTGAAAACTTGTCTTCGGGTTCCCGCCTCTTTTAAAACCTCTTGGTTGCTCTTTTTGGCTGTCCAAGGTATTCTAAGCATTCTTCTGTAAAACCACATCTCTGAGGCCTCTAAAAATTGTTTGGTCTGCCTACCGATTGTCCAGGATTCACATCGATATGTTAAAACTGGATGTATGTAGCAAGCAAGAATTCTTTTTCTAACTCTCAATGACAAGGATATATTGCACAAGATGTTTTTCATTTTATAAAATGCAGTTTTTGCCTGTCCAATTCTGTTTCTTATTTCAGTTATGCATCTTCCATCTGATGTTATCCATGTGCCCAGATACTTAAATTTCTGTACGTGTCTTAAAATAACACCATTGACTTTTATTACACATTTAGGAATAATTTGTTTCTTTGATACCACCATTACTTCTGTCTTCCCATTATTCAAACTGAGGCCCATTCTTCCACTTTCTAACACCACAATGTCTATCATTTCCTGTAATTCTTTCTGACTTGTTGCTATCAAGACTGTGTCATCAGCATATCGTTCTCTCAGTATACCCCAGCCATTTGAGTCTACTGACCCATCATCGCCTACAGTACTGGAGACGCTCATGTGTAGCCCACCACTATGTCAGGGATCAATAGTAATTGAAACGGATTCTTAACTTCATTGTTGTTTCTCACTCTCCGAGTCTTTATCAACGAAATACTAAAAACAACACAAAATGTGACCGGAAAACTCAACTGACAAGATAAAAGAGCTTCTACAAACAAAGAGCTCAGATTTTGTTGCGTTTTTGACGAGCTGTCTTCTTCTGTAACCCACAAATCCCGTTTTGCAACTTTTAAATTAGAATTGCAGTCGATAGGATTAACATCTCAAGGATGAGAATCACACAGGAACTCCAAACAACCGTACAGTCATCAAGGTAGAATAGTTAAATGGAGCACCACACAACGGTTACCAAGTACCTGTAAATAAGTATGTGTGGTACTGAGCACGTTGTCTCTCTGTAATAACAATCTAGATTAATCTTGAATGTTCCTCTCTGTTGATCTTTCGTTGTAAACCTTGACCCTCACGGTTGTGTCAGTATTATCCAGGCCTTCCGGGTGTGCCTCTTCGTCATCGTTCCTTGCTGACTGGCATGATCGATCATGCCTCTACACAACCTGTGATCTTCAAAAGCATGTATCAGCTCATGTGGTTGCATCTTATCATGCCATTACAAAAGGTTATCAAGAATCATCTCGCGTGTCTAGTTTCCAATTTTCGGGTTATATAGCGTGTCCATGTTGGCTCTCTTTTTGTCGGTACGTAATGATATCCAGTATTCATCTTTTTTATGCATCTTTTTTTCCCCCCTCTGTGCTACTGTAATAGACAGGGTCGGCTCTGTGGCTAAGTCGATGCGAACGCTTCGTAATGCCGGGATGCTGGGCTCGATCCCAGCTGTGGGCCATGCGCCCTGCGTTGGTTTCGACAGTGGTATCAAAGAAGCCAACCGTCCAAAAAGCAATAGCAAATTACTGGACGTAAATTTGCCTAAAAGCCCACACAACAGCCAGGTGGGGTTGGTTGTGCAACGTCCTGTAAAGGAGACGCAACTAACCTTCACTGTAAAAGACTGGCCTTCGTCGTGATGTAGCGGCTAGAGGCTCACCTGGGGATCGGAAGGTCGTGGATTTGGGTCCTGAGCGAGGCGAACATTTTTTTTCTTCAAGAAATGACCTTGGCGCCCAGGTTAATCCAGACTTCTTCTTCTTCTTCTTCTTCGCGTTCACCAGCTGTAAACTCTGGCGGAAGGTTCTGGTTGCTCGTCCACTACTGAACTGCAGTCCTGCTCCAGAACCTGAGTGTTGCGTGTGCACCAGTTTTACAGATCTCACTCTCTTGAATACAGACTGTTGGTTCCTTGCCTCTCCGGCAGATGCACTCCGACTTCAAAGGAAGCTCCCCAATTAGTCGACTCTTACGACATGCTTTTGGGGAGGCAGTGGGTCTATTCTTGTTTTCCCCCACAATGGGGCCCCGGAACCCACACGGAGAATCCAGACTTGAGTGGGTACCAGGTGCAATCATGGGAAGTAAAGGTGGCTAGAATGAGCTGCTTACATCACCCACCAAGTACGATCTGGTCCATAAAATATATAAGTAGCCATATACGCCCTATACGTCTGAAGGCAAGGAACATTGTGTTAAAACAAAAACAAAAAACTAACAGATTCTTTGTGCTGAGTAGCGGCACTTGTTTTTAAAGACACCATCTGGGGTTTTTTTCGGCCACTTATGTCCATCAATGACTGGTCCTTCTTCTCGGTATGAGATCCATATCTCATCATGTATGTCTCTGCTCTTTTTAGGCAAAAGGTCAAAAACCCTGTTACACGCATTTTTGCGTATGGGGCATATGGGGGGGGGGGGGGGGGGGGGGACTAGACCTATATTTTGTAGACTTACACTTCGCCGCCTTTACTTCCCATGACTTTCATGCTACTTATTTAAGGCTGGGTCGTGTGGGAGCCAATGTCATTCGTGAAAAAAAGGCCGGCTTAGTTCGTATTTAGACCTGCCACCTCCTGATCCGCAGGCGACCATACAGCCGCATTACCACAGCGGCTCCTTGCTGTTAGGTACTTTTAGAAATACTTTTATTTTTCTCCTTTTACATTCGGGGGTGGGGGGAGGGGGTAGACCCACTGCCTCTCTAACAAGCATGTCGTAACAGCTGACTAATCAGGGGTTTCCTGTAAAGTCGGAGTGCACCAGCCTGAGAGCAAGGATTCAACAGTTTGCATACAAATAAGTCCGAAGAAGAATATTCTAACCGCCATTTCGGTACTTCCTAAATTAAAAGGCATACACTGCTGATAAACTAGGGAATTTGGGTGCGGATTTTGCGCTTGCTTCTTGTTCCTGTGATCAAGCTTAGTTAATTGACCCGTGCGCCCTGTTTGAACCCGCTTAAAATGTTAACCATGGAATGTAAGACATAAGAATAAAACATGAGACATTTATACTGTCAACAGTTTAAAGTACTTTTTAAGTGACCCTTCATTCCGATTTATTGATCACATCGCTTTAAGTGCCAGTCGGTCTACAAAATATGGGGCTAGCTTCTTGCACACAATACGCCGCGAAAAGAGTCTTTTAACTTTTATTACGAATTCAGTGACGTAGACCAGACGTCTCATTCTTCAAATCACACAGCATGTGAAACGTTTCTTAAGTTATAAAATGAGTCAGAATTGTAATGTGTAACTGCCTTTATCTGACGTCTCTCCGGTTCGATCCCCATTTTATAGTTATTTTTAAAATCTCAATGAAGGGTTGCTTGACAAATACTTCAAATAGCTTTAAAGTATGAATGGCATGACTCATGTTTAACTGCCAGCGTGGCTGTTCGTTACTTTAAACTACGAGCAAAAAATGTTTCCATAAAATATTTAACGTATAAAATGTTAACACATTTTAGGTGTCCATTATTATAATTAAAAATTGTAAGCTGTATAATGATTATGTTTTTAACGAGATATTAAACTTGTTACTGCGAAGTTTAAGGTAGTTTAATATGACTGTATTTACTGAGTGGCACCTGGCTCAAGATTATTACGCCTAGAGGGATCACAGCAATTGTGTCCCCACCCAGTAGCGGCCATACTTATACACCGGTTTATCTTTGGCGGTCAATATTCGTATATACTAGTTGTGATTAACTGCAGTAAGTTGTGTTATACGTGTGTGATTGGTTTTGTACATCGTTTACATAGTTGAAGTACTTAGTTTTATGAATATATGTGTGAAAAATACAGATATATGATTGGGAAGTGATCAGAAAGCTCAACAAATGATGCGGATGTAGACGCAGATGGATTTCGGTCGATTCTTTCTCCTGTAGCAGACAAAGCTCAGACACGCCCACTGGAAGTAAAATAATAATTGCCTTATCCCATTACTACATTTAAAAGATGCTGATGTATCAGTTTTGTATACTAGCTGCATATCTAAGTGCCGACTATTCGAAAGATTCATTTGACCGGCGAAATGACAGTTTAATGGTGACGGAACAGGATTCTTGTTTGCTAGGGTGGTCTCGGGACCACCCGATGAGTGACTCACAGATCTGACTGTACAGTAGGCAGGGGTCGTACGGTTAAATACGACACGACAGTTGCCTGCTTTAGTGAGGTCGACATACCTAGACGTGGCTGGTGATCGTAAATTATTCTGCTTTTATTTACCGATGTGTTTGGTTATTGATTAACTGGAGGAAAAACTGGCTTTGGTTTTTCGATCATTGAAATTTCTTAGCTGTCAGTTCAGTAAGGACTACACTTCTTACTTTGTAGAACAGCACATACAGTAAGAAAATGCGATTCTCTGGAGTTGTAGCCGTTGTTAATTAATGAAGGGTTGTTTGTGTTGTGCTATGGCAGAAAGGATATTTTCTTTTAGAAATCATTCAGTGAATTATTAATTAGGGGGAAAACGACCCCCAGGATTTTTGCAAAGTGTAGTGCAGTTTTGAGCAGAGAGGGCGAGTTAGTTAGGGTGCTTGGATAGCTGTACTAAAGTTTGAATGTACATTTACCAGGAAGCTAATTGCACTTTTATAAAAGGGTTGTTTGCTACAATTTATTGAGCTCTTCATAAGTTTAGAGTAGTTAAGAATAATTAAAGTTAGCATTTCCTTACCATGGCATTTAATTCTAACACAAAGATAGAAGATGGCATCATAAGGTGCAGTTTTGGGATTGAAATAGTTTTACAGAATTTATTATAACCATGGAGGTTTATTTGTTTGAATAGCAGTGTTTTTTTTTTTCTTCTTGCTAAATATAATAGTATTAATAGGTGTTAATTATTTTGTGCTTACACACTGTATAGTGTTGTAAAACCAAGAAAGATTAATTAAAGAATGTAAAATATTTGTATCATGTCTTGCCAGTGGCAAAGGTGTCCGTCTCTTCACAGATCTCAGTCATTGCTATTCTGTCTTTTACCATTTATTTTCTTCCATTATAGATAAATATATTTTCTAACTTCTTTAGCTTCTTCCAGTTGATCGTTAGTTTAATAATTTTCCAGTCCAAAATATTAAGTTTAATGTAGTAGACTAAGTGTTGTTCGCAGAGGAAAGTAAGATTAAATTGGGAAAGAATTCTTTGTTCAATTGTCCTAACATGGCAGTTGCTTGTGATTTAATCTTAACATAATTTTGCTGCATCTATTGCATTTCTTGCGGTCATATTATTATAATCTTTCCAGAAAGTCAGAGATCTGGAAGTTTTCTGCAGTGTTTAGATTGTTTTTAATGTGGAGAGGTTGTTTTTTGACATTCCTGGCCTCACTGATAGCCATCTGGGCAAGTTTTCCTTTTATTTGCAAATGTCATTTTCTTCTTTTTCACATTCACCAGTTTTAAGCTCTGGCAAAAATGTCTGATTGTTTGTCCACCTGCAGACTTTAGTTCGTCCACCTGCAGACTTTAGTTCGTCCACCTGCAGACTTTAGTTCGTCCACCTGCAGACTTTAGTTCGTCCACCTGCAGACTTTAGTTCGTCCACCTGCAGACTTTAGTTCGTCCACCTGCAGACTTTAGTTCGTCCACCTGCAGACTTTAGTTCGTCCACCTGCAGACTTTAGTTCGTCCACCTGCAGACTTTAGTTCGTCCACCTGCAGACTTTAGTTCGTCCACCTGCAGACTTTAGTTCGTCCACCTGCAGACTTTAGTTCGTCCACCTGCAGACTTTAGTTCGTCCACCTGCAGACTTTAGTTCGTCCACCTGCAGACTTTAGTTCGTCCACCTGCAGACTTTAGTTCGTCCACCTGCAGACTTTAGTTCGTCCACCTGCAGACTTTAGTTCGTCCACCTGCAGACTTTAGTTCGTCCACCTGCAGACTTTAGTTCGTCCACCTGCAGACTTTAGTTCGTCCACCTGCAGACTTTAGTTCGTCCACCTGCAGACTTTAGTTCGTCCACCTGCAGACTTTGGTTCGTCCACCTGCAGACTTTAGTCTTGTTCCAGAACCTGAGTATTTTACAGATCTGGTTTTTTGTGTGATTGTTGAATCCTTGCCTCTCATGCGAATGCACTCTGACTTCCAAGGTGGCCCTTAGTTAGTCGACTCCTACGACATGTTTGTTGGGGAGCCAGTGGGTCTGTACTTGCTTTCTCCACAAGGCTTTGGGAACACTTTAATTGTTGAGTGTAACTTTCTGCGAAGTGAGCTATTTCATTAATGGTTAAACTGATTGGCTGTCCTTTGACAGTTAAATGTTGGACTCTGACATTACAAGATATGATGCCTTCACCAGTATATTAGATTTTAACAAACTTATTAGCATTGCCTGTTCACTAGGACATTGGCAGATCCTAGTATTGCAGTTGCATCTTTAAACTTTTTGTCAATAACTCTTGTCTGTATTCTGTCTCAATCATTTTAGTGTTTCTATAGTGGCAGTTCAGATTTGCGGTTTGTAGTGTAGTTTTAAAGGCATCAAACACAGATTTAAAAATCTCTCTAATTGTGATCATTCTACTTAGCATTAATTTCCAGTTTGTGAAGTCTTGTTGACTGGGTGCACTTTTTCGAAGCTACTAATTAGTGTGAGCACCTGTGATAGACTGGGATATCACTTGCTTGGGATCCATAGCCACACCTTTGTGCCTTCAATCAGAAATATAAGACAGGTACACTGCCCTTAAGTTTCTTGTTTATTCTTCAGTTTGGGTAGACAAGCAAGATGAGGCCGCCAGTTAGCTGTAATATTTTCGTTTCCTTTTCACTATTGGCTAGTATACCGGATATGGGTAGTGTATAGTTTTCTCAGCCATTTCCTGTCTTGCAGTTTGTCTTGTAGAAGTAGTCCATTATCTCCTTGTCTCACTGGCTGTAGACTCCTGTGGGAAAGTTATTTTGTTGTTTGTTTATCTCTGGTCTGTGGTCTTGCATTCACATTTGTTTGACAGGCAGCATAAGATTCTATTGGACATTAAAGGAAACTCCCTAATTAGTCACCTTGTATAAGCTTGTTAGGGAGACAGGGGATCTAATTCCCCCCCCCCCCCTCCTTCAAATGGGTCTGAGGAACCTACACCTGGGTCTCCTTGTTGTGTTCATATGGGCAGTTTGGTTCACTGCAGACTTGCTAAACCTGCCGTTTTTAGAATTTTAATAGACTGACCTCACCCCATCTGGCAAACTAGAAAGAAGCCCATTAGGCTTTGACTTTGTGGCCTGTATTTCTCATTTGTAGTTAGGATTAACAAAAAATTACTTTGGGATCATTGACAGGCAGCAAATTTATAGTTTTAGCACTCAGTGAATAGCTGTGAGACCATTCAGCTGCATTGACACTCCTTGGCACACCATAAACATGGGAAGGTTACAAATCTGATTAGAAAGTTAACAAAAGACCATGAATTGCAATGATATTGACAGAATTGCCAGTGATATAGCTAGCACATACTGTACTGATCACATACTGCACCTAGGGTGGGCGTTGAAAATGGCATCTTTCCAGATGGTAGTGTTAAATTGTGATTTAGGCAGTCATGGGAACAAGAGCCCATGATAAAATAAGGTCGGGGGGAGGGGGGGGGGGGGGGTCTTCTTCTCCATAGTGCTTAGGCAGTTTATTATAGAGATATCAGGATATGCTTGTGTAGAGTGATCAAACTGTCCCTTCTTTATGTCAGAGAAAGGGAGTACCAGTATGTGTGGAGCAGAGCACACAGTAGAAGCTGGGTGCGTGTTATGGTATTCAGAATCGATTGCCAAGGCAATTGTAATCAGACGTTTTCTAAAGCCCTGAAAATTGTTATAAATATCCAAGTGGTCCTTAAAATATAGGATGTGCATGGGTACGTTTTAACAACGGTACGTCTGTGCAAGACACAAATCACCTATATAGGAAGCGTTTCCCTCCAATAACTGACATGCTGGTTGCCGGTGAATTGAAAGGTTGATTGTGGTGTTCACTCCCACAGATAACTTGAACATAAACCAGACAAGGTCAGATAGTTGTGATACTGTAGTGTGTACTTTGTGATAACAGCTGTGATATATATAATGCTTATCCTGGTTATCTGTTGTCTTCACCGTCAGGTATCAGCAATTTTTGGGAGTGGGTGATTGACAGATTTGGACACATTTTTGTTGTTGTAGGAGTCAGTGAGTTGACACTCATCAACAATGCCACGTCCGGTATGTCATTAATGTTTTGTTATTCTTTTTGAAATAATCTTATTTGTGAATTTGTGAATTAATCTACCATTATATGTAGTGTTATCAGTGTTCCCATATTTAACTTAATATTGTTGTTGTACATTGGGATAAGCCAAAGACTAAGACTGGTGCCAGTCATGCAGTTTATAAAGGAAAATAGATGAATTGGCTTAGCCTTCTGGCCTGGTACAGCTGCCGCAGGGAGAGCCGGATTAAAAAAGTATTAGTCCACAAAGCAAGATGGGAAGACCATGCAAAAGATAAATCTGTAGCAACAAGACCAGCTTATAAAGCACAATAGAATGAGCACACCGGTGATCCTTACACACACATGCACGCACGCACACACACCACACATCCCCTACCAACATGTCACTGAGGTATTCTGAAGAAGGGAAGGAGAAGAAGGGGCATCATACAAGGCTCTGTATTGTCCACAATTTTTTCACCGTACAGTGAGTATAGAAGTAATAGAATATATGCTAAGGATTTTCATCATGGTTGTAATCTTCTTCTTCTTCTTCACGTTCATCAGCTGTAGACTCTGGCGGAAAGTTCTGGTTGCTCGTCCACTACTGAACTGCAGTCCTGCTCCAGAACTTGAGTGTTACGTGTGCATCAGTTTTACAGATCTCATTCTCTTGAATACAGACTGTTGGTTCCTTGCCTCTCCGGCAGATGCACTCCGACTTCAAAGGAAGCTCCCCAATTAGTCGACTCTTACGACATGCTTTTGGGGAGGCAGTGGGTCTATTCTTGTTTTCCCCACAATGGGGCCCCGGAACCCACATGGGGGATGGTTGTAATAAAAAAAATAACTATATTCTTATTTTGATGACAGTCTTGATAGCAGTAATAAAGAAGAAATTAACTAGGATAGACTGTTTTTTTTTTTTTTAAAGAAAGTGGAATTAAATGAGTCTAGCTTGAATAATAGGAAGTCAGAGGTGAAGGTAAAAGCCCAAAGATGCAGTCCTTATAAAAACTGGAAGGAAAATTAGGTCCAAATTCTTGGTGTCTGAAATTAAAAAGTGAAGCAGGTTTGTCTTGGTGATCATGAAGTTATGTGGTGGTTTTGTTTTGTGGCTTCTGTGTAAAGGTTTATTTATCTTGTACTTGTATATGGTTTCTGTGTAAAGGTTTATTAATGTTGTACTTGTATGTGGTTTCTGTGTAAAGGTTTATTAATGTTGTACTTGTATGTGGTTTCTGTGTAAAGGTTTATTTATGTTGTACTTGTATGTGGCTTCTGTGTAAAGGTTTATTAATGTTGTACTTGTATGTGGTTTCTGTGTAAAGGTTTATTTATGTTGTACTTGTATATGGTTTCTGTGTAAAGGTTTATTTATGTTGTACTTGTATGTGGTTTCTGTGTAAAGGTTTATTTATGTTGTACTTGTATGTGGTTTCTGTGTAAAGGTTTATTTATGTTGTACTTGTATGTGGTTTCTGTGTAAAGGTTTATTAATGTTGTACTTGTATGTGGTTTCTGTGTAAAGGTTTATTAATGTTGTACTTGTATATGGTTTCTGTGTAAAGGTTTATTTATGTTGTACTTGTATATGGTTTCTGTGTAAAGGTTTATTAATGTTGTACTTGTATGTGGCTTCTGTGTAAAGGTTTATTAATGTTGTACTTGTATGTGGCTTCTGTGTAAAGGTTTATTAATGTTGTACTTGTATGTGGTTTCTGTGTAAAGGTTTATTTATGTTGTACTTGTATGTGGTTTCTGTGTAAAGGTTTATTTATGTTGTACTTGTATGTGGTTTCTGTGTAAAGATTGATGCCTTATTAATCTTTGGCTTCCTGCATAGTGCTCTTGTCTGGCCCTTTTAACTTGCTGTTCTTGTAGTCTGGTCATGGTTGCAGATTCAGTCACCTGGATTTTGCAAACATCTTCTCGTAGAGCATTCAGTATGTTCCATATCTTGTAGAGCATTCAGTGTGATCCATGGCTGGTAGAGCATTCAGGGTGGTCCGTGGCTCGTAGAGCATTCAGTGTGGTCCATGGCTGGTAGAGCATTCAGTATGGTACATGGCTCGTCCGCCCTTCACAACAGCCTTGCCTGCAAGCCTATCACTTGCTCATTTTTTCTTGCCGTGGTATGAAAATGAAACTGACCATTGTCAGCCTTGACCGCCTCAGAGACAACCAATCTTCGGACCTAACCTGTCTCTATCTTCCTAGCATACTTACTGAGTCACTGAGAAAGGCTGTGCTTCTAGCCACATTATTGTCCCAGTCTCCCCCTATAGACTGTAAAGATCTGAACACAGTGTGCAAATTCAATAGCACTTGATGGGCAGGTTCTACATGTGTGTACCCTAGAACCACACTTGCTGAATTATTTTCATATGGGTAGGTTAATAAAATTATGACATTCATCCTAGACAGTACCTGTTATGCATAACCTTTTCCATCTCTGGCAGGAGAGTTGATCTCAGCATCTGCAACACACACTAGTGTTTTTTTAATTTTTTTTATTGTTTGTTTGTAAATATCTTACTGTGTTAAGTACCTTGAGATTAGGTGTGAGTATAGCATATTTATGTTCCTTCATTTGGAAAAGCCCACAGCTTTTCATTCTTGTTCTGTTTCTCCCCCTCTGAGAAGTGAACACCACACTTTGATATAGTCCTCTGACATGGTTTTAAAGTGAGAAAATTAGGCTGTATCTATTAGAGCAGCTGGTCACCTGCTGAGAGTTTTGCATTAGAAAAACATGACACTTCATAGCTCCAGCCATGTCCACCCCCAGAGAACTCTAAAACACCTGTGCTAGCAAAGTGAAGGACAGGGTGTGAAACTAACTGTGATAACTTTCAGAGACAAATTATCTTATCTCTACAAATGGAGATTCTCTTAGTCAACAGAATTACCCTAAAGCTTTAAATTGACTGTTTACTCATGTAGCAAAGGATAGGAAATTACCATATTCATTGCTGACAAACTGGTGAAGCATCTTGTTGTGGTGCTAAGAAATCAGATAAATGTCTGCCAGCCACTGGTATCAACAGTTTTGGGGCAGATAGGATCACAGTGTATTGGGCACATCCTTGTGACAGGCTAGCAGAGAATCACCAAATAAGCATTAAAATGAGGTTTGAACAAGAGATCAACAGAATGAAACACAGGTAATAAACCACAAGTTCTCCGTTCTTCTAACTCAAGTCTGAGTTCGAAGAAGCTCAGCACAGTGCACATGCTCTTTAGCTCTGGTAAAGATCCTGAAATACTTGAGGTTTTAACTCCAAATTTGTGTTATGCGTCAAGGCCATGCAGCCACCTTATAAGCATTTAAATGAGGAACCATCAGACAGACATGGATGAGAGAGGCCAAAGGTGCTGGACTGGATCATCCATGGTATTGAAATAATGACACTGAATAGAATGAAGTGTAAGATTAAACTGAGCCTTATGGGGCATATTATGGCACACCAGGATCTTCTTATTCTTCTTCTTCGATCCTTCTGTCAGAAAACTTTTATCAGGAGGCCGGTAGCCTTTATGAAAGCTATCGTGCAATCCATATCCTCTCGTGTACCATACAGTTTTGTCTTCATTGTTGTTGGAACAGGCCAGATTGCGTCTCTGTTGTCAGCATACAGTTGACAGTGTTGGAGCACATGCTCAGCATTTTCGGGTGCCACGCTGCAGGGACACATCTCCGTATTTCCTACACCGAAAAATTTGAACATATATTGACGAAATCTGTTGTGCCCAGTCCTTAGTCTGAATATAATACACTGTCCCTCTCTAGAGAGGCGATGAAGTGCGTCTTCGGGAGAAAATCTGGTGTGGGTATCCAGCCACCTTTCTTGGATACTGGATTGTAATAATGTTTTCATCTCTTGGTGGGTTAAGTCGCTATTTGGTTGTACCATGTCACTGCCGCTTCTGGCCAATCTGTCCGCTATTTCATTTCCTTCCAAGCCACAGTGACCTGGAATCCACTGCAGTACAGATTGTTCTACTGAAGAGCCTAAGTAAATCAGCTGTTGCGCCAAGTCTACAAACTGAGTGTCTTTTGGGTTAACAATTGCTTGTAGAACTGACATAGCATCAGTCAGAAAGACCACTCTGCTATATTTGCTGTGCTGTTGTGGGTGATAGTGATAATAGTGTATACTTTCAGAAATAGGTTCATCCTGGGTTATTGGGTCAGAGGTGAGACACTAGGTCAGGGCTATTCATCTAAAATTGATCAGGAGCCAAAATGTTGAAAATAGGGGTCATCACGGGCCCGGGCCCCAGATGTAGAAAGATCAATAATTCAACACAGCTGGCTGTGATCTGTTTGCCACTAGCTAGGCCTCTGCTGGCCAAATTTGACCTGTGAGCTGACAGTTCAATAGCCCTGTCTTGTGACTTGTGTGTACATTAAAAGTACTTTCACAATTATTAGCCTTACAAGAGTGATCGCTGTCTAAATTTGCAAACCCTGTCCTTGTTTAGCTAGCATAAACACGACTAAAATCAACTCTGCATCATAAAACAAGTATCAGATTTGGAGGGATGGGGAGGTGGGAGTCTGGATTCTAAGATAAACACAATTGTGAAAGGAAAGGTTTATGGTGGGCTAATATTTCCCAGCTAGTATGGCAGTATTTGCTATGTCTTTACTGTTTATTTCATGTCCTGATGCAGAAATGATTGCTGTTTATTTCATGTCCTGATGCAGAAATGATTGCTGTTTATTTCTCCAGCATCACAATGTCCGCGTCACCACCATGGACGCAGAACTGGAGTTTGCCATCCAGGCAAGCACGACTGGCAAACAGCTGTTTGATCAGGTGGGTTACTAGCTTGACTAATTTGCAAGCTGTTTATTTTTATTATTCTGCATACATTTTATAGACAGACCAGAATGATCCACCTGTTGCAGAAGGAAGCCAGAACTGATGTATCCAAATTGGCACTAGCAGGAATGAATGTGGCCGACACCACTGGGGTTTGGTTCTCTTTATCTTCAGGGCTGCTTCTTAGTTACTCTTTAATGTTTCCTTTCCTAAATTGCTTTGGCATTCTTGGCCAAGTTGGTGGAAGATCTAAATAACCATTAACAATACCCTGTTCAGAAGTCTCAGAAACAGAAAAAAAGGATATAACAAACTTGGGGGGGGGGGGGGGGGGGTTTACAAATTTAGGATTTTTATTGCCTTTTGCTTTTACTGGATTAAAATAACATTTTATTTGGGAACAGCTGGCATTACTGCATTTTGTATTCCTGTATTAATTAGATGACTAATTCCCGGTGCAAATTATGGAGAACAAGACTGGTTAACGCAAACAGTCGTGTTGTAAGAGATAACCTAGATATTTTGTTGGATCTTAGAATGTGATACCAGTTACCCTTGGAGGAGGGGGGGGGAGCAGAGACATAAGACACCCACCTTCCCATCTGAAAGGCAAGGAATCAACAGTGCATACATGTAAGCCGTATATATACGCACACACACATACATAGTGAATATGTTTGTAAAACAAAAGATCTGGAACAAGACCTACAAAGTCTAGAAACGGATAAAAAAACAAACATTTTCTACAGCAGTATACAGCCGCTGAATTCTAAGTCAGAAGAATCTCATAAAAGCTGCAATAACACAGTGGCCAACCAGCCTGCTGGTCATGTGGGGAAATCTGTTTATGCGTCCGGATTGATTGGTTTGTTCTACACTGGCTACCTAGTTTTTTTGTTGTACGTTCTTTACAGAAAGAACTACAGCATTTGTGTGTGTGTGTGTAACCGTTTGTGATTTCACTAAGTAATTGTGGAACTATTATTTTGCCATTGCTTTCTGAGTGTCGGCTCTCGGTCATCATCATCATCAGGTGCCTTGCCGACTGGCGTGGGCGATCATGCCTCTCCATAATCTGCGATCTCCTGCAGCATGTATCAGTTCGTGTGCCGATACACCTCCATGCCATGCAACAAGGCTGTCAAGCATTTTCTCTCGTTGTCTTCCTCTATTCCTCCTTCCACAGATCTTTCCAGTGGTCACAACATGTTCTATTTTTCCTCTTCTCATAACATGGCTGAAGAATGATGACTGTCTCCTTCTGATGTCTGTGATAAGTTGTCTTCGGGCTCCCACCTCTTTCAAAACCTCTTGGTTGCTCTTTTTGGCTGTCCAAGGTATTCTAAGCATTCTTCTGTAAAACCACATCTCCGAGGCCTCCAGAAATTGTTTGGCCTGCCTACCGATTGTCCAGGATTCACAGCCATATGTTAAAACTGGATGTTTGTAGCAAGCAAGAATTCCTTTTCTAACTCTCAATGACAAGGATATATTGCACAAAATGTTTTTCATTTTATAAATTGCAGTTTTTGCCTGTCCAATTCTGTTTCTTATCTCAGTTCGGCTCTAGATACAAGTGTTAAAAGCAAAGGCTGGGATTAAATCTGGCACTGTAAAATTATGAAGCGTGTTCATTCAGTTTAAGCCACACGTTTCCTCAGCATACAATAATTTATAGTTGCCAAGAAATGTTCTGGAAAGTAAATATGGCTGACATGCTACCGACTGCATAACCCATTGAGTGCCGATTGGTCTCATAACCCATTGAGTGCTGATTGGTCTCATAACCCATTGAGTGTTGATTGGTCTCATAACCCATTGAGTGCTGATTGGTCTCATAACCCATTGAGTGCTGATTGGTCTCATAACCCATTGAGTGCTGATTGGTCTCATAACCCATTGAGTGCTGATTGGTCTCATAACCCATTGAGTGCTGATTGGTCTCATAACCCATTGAGTGCTGATTGGTCTCATAACCCATTGAGTGCTGATTGGTCTCATAACCCATTGAGTGCTGATTGGTCTCATAACCCATTGAGTGCTGATTGGTCTAGAAAACTTGTGAATAATACCATATGCTTGCTTTGCCTGATTGTGTAAAAGTTTGGTCAGTTACTGTTGAATGACTGTTTGCCGTGTGATTACCTGTCCATTTTTCTATTGCAGGTGGTGAAGACCTGTGGTCTGCGAGAGATCTGGTTCTTCGGCCTCCAGTACACAGACAGCAAAGGTTATGTCACCTGGCTCAAGCTCAACAAAAAGGTATGTGCCAGGTCATTGTTCTGTTCTGCTTTGTTGTTATCTTAGTAGAGGCCCATATTTACATTTGCTTAGCGGCTGGAATCATCATCGTGAATCAGGTCCTTTGCAGGAAATTGCTGCCATTTGTAATTCTCTGCCAGTTTTCCTGTCTCATGTATGCTTGACCCCCTAGGTGTCGTCCGTATCCTGTGTCCGACACCTTCATGGTGGTGTAACATCTTGGACCCATGCTCCCGTTGTTATTTGCAGACTCTAACATAGTGCTTTTGATAGAGCCCATCAATGAACATTACATCTTCCTCTGACACTTCGATGAGGTACAAGGTGGAGGAGAAGAAGAGGAAGAAAAGCATGCTTATTATAAATCATTGTTTTGGGGTCAGACAAATGTCAATGTTGATCATTTTTCTTTATTTGTAATATTCTAAAATATTTGTGGTATTCTAAAAAATTCTTTTGTAACAGTACGCTAGCCGCAAAGGACACCCTGAGGTTTCTCCTGTCCTTGTGGCTACTTGGTTTCAAGAGCTGCATTTGCCACACTGGGGCATGTTTTCTTACTCTACTGTAATGATGTACATTTGAGATTTTTCCTTGTTATTTTAAGACAGCAGCATTTCTGAAGCTGTCCAACTCACATTTAAAGCAAATACACGCATAGTCAGTTTGGAAAACAAAAGGTCAAGGACCTTTATTGCACCCCCTGAGGTATATTGGGAATATAGGACTAGACCTATTTTTATAGACCAGATGTGGTCAGCATCATCCCGGCCGCCTTTACTGCCCAGGTCATGCCTGGTACCCATCAAGGCTGGGTTGACCTGGCAGCCAAGATCATTTTGAGTATGCATTTTAGAATTCATTATTTGAACTAATAATTTCTTTTCAGATTTTTAATGAAAGCTACAATTTAATTAAGCCTCAGTCTTACTTGAGCAGACAAAGAACCCATTGTCAAAAGTAAAATAGCCACAAATAAATCAATTTTCTCATCGCCCATGTCTTATTAATCTGTCATTAATTTCAGGTCATGAGCCAAGACCTCAAGAAAGAGGTTCCTTTTCAGTTCAAATTCCGTGCTAAATTCTTCCCTGAAGATGTCTGTGAGGAGCTGATTCAAGAGATTACTCAGGTACAGTTAATATCCTTCTTGTCTTTTCTGTTATTTTGATAAAGTTGGTATTACTCTGTTTGGCGCATAAACCCTTTGGAGAAAAAGCCTATGATCCTATTAACCACCCCTC
Organism: Candidula unifasciata; assembly: GCA_905116865.2. Classification (NCBI taxonomy): domain Eukaryota; kingdom Metazoa; phylum Mollusca; class Gastropoda; order Stylommatophora; family Geomitridae; genus Candidula; species Candidula unifasciata. The sequence continues at coordinate 137,999 of CAJHNH020000122.1, read as the reverse complement.
CCCCACCCAATCCTTCAAAAACTATTTTACACAGGCGGGTCACTAATACATTTTTAAAATATTTATCGACATTTGTAAACAGTTTTTCTTCGATTTAAATGAAAGTCAGTACTTAATAAATAGGAATAGAGCATAGAATTAATTTCGCTCCCTTAGGTCTGAGAAATATGTTTAAATGACTTGTACTTGACCTTTGTGACCTTGTTTGCTGTACAACAAAGGCAAGTAAATTGTGGGGTCACTGACCTTAAAGACCAGTTATTTCCACAATGTACCCCCTAAACCCATTTCTCTTTCCCCCCCATTATTGTTACTAAATCAAATTGGATGTCTCCCAGGCACTGCAAGCACAGACACAGCACCACTGATGTTAATGAGGCTTTTCTGGGACTGGTCACTTGTCAGGGGCCTTGGCGGCATTGATGGGGATTTATATCAGACCTGCTGGGTTTGCGGCTTCTCAGGCAAAAGGGGTCTGATTTGTGGAAAGGGTTCTTTACTTTTTGTTTTGCCTAACTCTGTCGCCCTGACAGAATGGACACTTCCAGTAGGGTTCAGTTCCCCATGAATGTCACTTTTCCTATTTGTCTAGTAACGGTTTATGAGACGCATACTTTATGCTGTTGACCGAGCTGTTGCCTACACAAATGTTTGGGAGGTCAGGATATGAACATATTCACTAAAAATAGAACTTTAGAGGTGTTTTCCTGTCAACCAGATAGCTTTTTTAAAGCTAAAAATGACCTGAAATGTTTATGTGAGCCTTGGCATGAGTCACTCCACTCAAAACATTTTTTTATGATTAGATTTGATTCAAGAACCGACATCACAGCACTCGGGGCATTCCCATAAGCGCTCCGTCCCCATCTTCAGCAGTCAGCGAAGAGTTCCGATACTAATGGTGCCAGTAGCTTTCTGATTAAACGTCCGTCTTGCCTTTCCTCTGAGCCTCGAGCTTCTGCCAGAACCTCTCGTCACCCCCAACTGCATCAATCTCACCAGACTGTGGTGATCCATCTGCTCCTCCGAATTGTACACGCTCTCCCACAAGGCACTAACCACGTCTGCCCTATCATGTATCAGTATTCCACCAAGTTGTGCAGAGCCAGCCAGTCTGTCCGCCTGTTCATTTCCCAACACACCGGCACAACCCAGTGAAAAAAATCCAGACAATACTCCTCACCCGTGTCCTCTGCACAAAGCATACCTGTTCTGATCTACCTCAGTATGCTTTCTGAATCAGTTACAATCACAATGTGTGTGTGTGTCGTGTTCTCTAGCCAGCGGAAAGCTGCAGTGACCGCCTCCACCTCCATTCTTAAGCTGGATGTTGTGTATCATATGCTAGACTCTCCTGCACCAAACATCGACCATTAACTTTTGCTAAGAAGCTCCAAGCACTTCTTTTGCCTCTTGACACTGAACCGTCTGTGTAAATGATCAAATCCTCTGAGCGAGCATTATCTTGAATTATTTGCTGAATTTCCACCTCTGTGGCACCTGCTGACCAGTCTCTGCATTCCCGGCTCAGTGTGATTATGACTTTACACAGGTCTGACTGCTCAAGTGGCACTTTGACCCACTCCTTTCCTCGCCTGATGTTCTCAAGGATGCAAACCTGTTTGATTGTGTCTTCTGCCTGAGCCATCCATGACCTCCCTCTTATCAGCCGCTGACCCTTAACTGCACCCAGAGCTTCATGAAGCGGGTGGTCTGTCTGCAGCTACCCTGAGATATGACTTCGCCTGCAGCACCTTGTGCCTACCTGCAACCGCCGGCAAACCAAGGATGTATCGCATACACACCACTGGGGTGTCTCTGGTGCAACCCAGAATGACCCGCATAGCCGCGTTCTGTATGCGCTCTAGTTTGTCCATCTGACTCTTTGAGACAGTAAGCAGTCCCAGGCCATAATCCACCACTGACAGGATCAGGTGCTGATATAGTTTGAAAAGCATTCTCTGCTCTATGTCAATTGCAGCCATAGTCTTAAGTGCACTAATTACTTTTTGGCATCTCATCACAACACTCTCCACATGGTCCTTAAATGACAGGCTCCTGTCAAATGTAATTCCCAGATACTTCAGTTTGCTCTCTCTGTTGACGTCTCTACCATCTATTATGAGACTTGGGACAAAAAATGTTTTTTAGTGCCCAGGGAATGTTTTCCATTTAATGCCTTACTCTGTGCATGTTTATTGATACCTTCTTTAAAATATCTTTATATATTTGGAGAAAAAAAAATATTCAGTACAATAAAAAATGTGATAATGACTTTAAAAAAAAAAAATGTCACCTTGTGAGGCAACATAGTTAAGGACAGTCAAATTTTGGAAGGGAGAAATCAAACAAATGATTTGTTGTTAAAGAATGAGCGGGTTTGTTGTGGATATTTGATTGAGATATCTTTGTAATCCACAGAAAATGTTCTTCCTTCAAGTGAAAGAAGCCATCCTCTCAGATGAGATCTACTGTCCTCCTGAAACTGCTGTACTGCTAGCTTCCTATGCCTGCCAGGCCAAGTATGGGGATCTTACAGATGACAATCCCAAACCTGGCGCTCTGGCCAACGACCGACTACTTCCACAAAGGTTTGTGTTTTGTTGGTTCACTTTGATTCCTGTATTGACATTTGCTACCGAGCGAGTCTGTTTCACTGAAATGTGAAAAAAAAATGTCTCTAGTTGTATTGTACGTCTGTGCAAACATTGTCTCTAGTTGTATTGTACGTCTGTGCAAACATTGTCTCTAGTTGTATTGTACGTCTGTGCAAACATTGTCTCTAGTTGTATTGTAAATCTTGCAGACAAATGTTCAGAATTGCCATGTGACCATATAAGTTTCAGATTGTGTTCTTTTTGCCTACACATCAGATTGTTCATGTTGACTTCAAGGTCACCACAATCTAAAAGTGGGTACCAGGGCCTGTGAAATGTAGGCAGTCGGTGTAATATTGACCATATCAACCATCAAGTGCTGATTAGTCTTAAATATTGGACCAGGAATTTTTACCCTAAACACAAATTGGCTTGAGAAGGTGTCATTTACTTACCTTTAGATTTGTTTTCTTGAAAACGCTTGTAAGATGTTTGGTTTCTCCATTTATTCTGGCTGTTGAACTATAGTTGATCTGTCCAAACATAGAAACATCTAGATAAATTCGAAAATGTACATATTGTGTATGAGTTTTCAGTATTTGTGAACCTAACTTGTCTTTCTGTGCTTGTTTGCAGAGTTTATGATCAACACAAATTACCAAAAGAGGAGTGGGAAGAAAAGATAAAATGCTGGCATGCAGAGCACAAAGGCATGCTCAGGTATGATTGTCTGTTGTTTAGAGACAGCGTAATGATTGACTCTTTAGTGTTTGAATAGCTTTGTTAATGGTGGCATATACACGTGTTTTGTGTTCAGTGTAACCCTTTCACCCTGTGAATGCAACAACAACACAATGGGTGGTAAAATAGGCCCATTTAAAGAAAACAATTATAACATATAGAAGAGATGAACAGTGAACATGAACAGAGTGAAACATTAAACAAAACAATTATAACATATAGAAGAGATGAACAGTGAACATGAACAGAGTGAAACATTAAACAAAACAATTATAACATATAGAAGAGATGAACAGTGAACATGAACAGAGTGAAACATTAAACAAAACAATTATAACATATAAGTGAACAAACAGAGTGAAACATTATTATAACATATTGAAGAGATGAACAGTGAACATGAACAGAGTGAAACATTAAAGAAAACGATTATAACATATAGAAGATGATCAGAACATGAACAGAGTGAACATGAACATGAACAGAGTGAACATGAAAGTGAAACATTAAACATTATAACAATAGAAGAGATGAACAGTGAACATGATTATAACAATTATAACATATAGAAGAGATGAACGGTGAACATGAACAGAGTGAAACATTAAACAAAACAATTATAACATATAGAAGAGATGATCAGTGAACATGAACAGAGTGAAACATTAAATAGAATTAATTCTGTGATGTCTTCAAAGACCAGCATGTTTCGGGTGACATCAACTTTAAAAAAGCCATTGGGGTCATAAGGAAACGCACCTCGCTCGCTTTTACCCCATTAAATGCTAAAAGTTACTGACCATTTGACTTACTTATTGACTTCCCTTCATAGTAACTAAAAATAGCATTTGATGGGGAAGAGGGAGGGAGGTGTGTTTCCTTATGACCCCATAATTAGCATTCACACCCTGAAGATATCATCAGATGGATCCTTGAAGCGGGAATCAAGGTCACCATGGGCATACACAGCGCAAAGAATGGGGAAACAAGAGGACAGCGGCACTTACCAGGCATACACAGCGCAAAGAATGGGGAAACAAGAAGACACTTCACTTACCAGGCATACACAGCGCAGAGAATGGGGAAACAAGAGGACAGCGGCACTTACCAGGCATACACAGCGCAAAGAATGGGGAAACAAGAGGACAGCGGCACTTATCAGGCATACACAGCGCAAAGAATAGGGAAACAGGAGGACAGCGGCACTTACCAGGCATACACAGCGCAAAGAATAGGGAAACAGGAGGACAGCGGCACTTACCAGGCATACACAGCGCATAGAATGGGGAAACAAGAGGACAGCGGCACTTATCAGGCATACACAGCGCTAAGAATGGGGAAACAAGAGGACAGCGGCACTTACTAGGCATACACAGCGCAAAGAATGGGAAACAAGAGTTCAGCGGCACTTACCAGGCAAACACAGCGCAGAGAATGGGGAAACAAGAGGACAGCGGCACTTATCAGGCATACACAGCGCAAAGAATGAGGAAACAAGAAGACAGCGGCACTTATCAGGCATACACAGCGCAAAGAATGGGGAAACAAGAGACAGCGGCACTTACCAGGCATACACAGCGCAAAGAATGGGGAAACAAGAGTACAGCGGCACTTACCAGGCATACACAGCGCAAAGAATGGGGAAACGAGTACAGCGGCACTTATCAGGCATACACAGCGCAAAGAATGGGGAAACAGGAGGACAGCGGCACTTATCAGGCAACCACATCAAGCATGACCATGGATATAACAGCTGGAGCACTAGCATGGACATCAAAGCAAATAGTCACACAGAAAGTAATTGTATCAGAATACATGAACATGCTTCAGAAGATAGCAACAGTTAGTATGCACTATGAATGAGTAGAAAGCATTTGAAAATGGCACCTAAACCGCCCTTGCCTGGATCTACACACCTGGCTATGCTAGTGTCAAGGGTAGTGAGCGAGCAGACCAACTGGCAAGTAGTGCACCAATGCATGTTGGAAGAAGCATGGACAGAGCAGATATCCTCAACGTTGTGCGGGCTGGGATAGTATATAATGACAAATCTCTGAGACTAACGCAATTGCATGGTATGGGAGTAAAGCATGGTGAAGCACGTCCATCCCACCTTTGAGGTGAGACATAACCAACATCTGATGGGAACAATCAGTAGAAGTGCTTTGAAGCGGCTGCTGCATCAGAGGATTGAGCACCCATGGGAATGTCAACTGTGCAGTGACGTCGATTGTGATAACATAAAGTAACATTAGAGTGGTATTACCGAGGGATTGATGAAGACAAATAACTCAAAGGGTTTCTTAAAAAAAACATTAACATGAAAAGGTACTTTATTTCTACAGTAGTTAAGTTATTTTGTCCCGGAACATTGTATAAATGGTAAGTAAAGCCATGAACAAAACACAGTTGTGTGAGCATGCAGTGCCTTGCTGCTAAAAGTGAGAATATCTCCTGCAAGTGTCTGGCAGGATAGAAAATTAGTGTCAGCCCATAGTGGCCCTTGGAGAAACTTGATGGAGGTGTCAACTACCTCAAGTTGACTACTACCTTTTTGTCTAAATGTATTTAGGTTGCCAGCTGAATGGGAAGGTAGGACAAATAAAATCATTCAGACAGTGAATAACACATTTTGTTCTTCAACTTTGACATCTGAGGTCTCTGTGGGAGAGTGATCAAGCCGCCTGGCTCCTGCTCTGAAAGTCCTGGTTTGTTTAACTGGCTGCATCGTTCAGTTTTTTTGGTGCCATTTTAACGGAGATGCCTGGAAATCGTGGCCAGTTATGCTGTCTCACCGCCATTCTGCGAACTGGGCTGAGCCATTTACTATAAATCATAGTGCCGTGCAGTAAAGAGGACCATATCAACTTTTCGATGCTCTCAGCTTTCAACTTTGACATCTGAAGGGAGAAAAAAAACACAATAAAGTGAGAATAGAATCATTCTGATATTCATTCACTAATTCGTGGTAAATGTTGAACTGTGATGTTTCAGAGAGGATGCGGCCCTAGAGTACCTGAAGATAGCACAAGACTTGGAGATGTATGGTGTCAACTATTTTGAAATTAAGAATAAAAAGGGAACAGAATTACTGTTGGGTGTGGATGCTCTGGGTCTCAATGTGTACAATAAAGATGACAAGTGAGTATTCTCTACAGTGTCTTCTGTATGTGTGTGTGTGTGCTCTCTCTCTCCTCCCACCCCCTCTTTTTCTCTCGCTCTTCCTCTCAAGCAGAGCTTTCCAAATTAGAAGTCATGGCAGCATTAGTGTGTTGGCCTCAATGTAGAGGTGAATGTATAGAGGTAATTTATGTATGTCTGTCACTTATGAGGGATTAGTTTAATGCCTGGTTTGCTAGTAGACTGAATTACTGTGTTGCAAAATTATGTTTGTCTAAAACGAGTATGTTACCAACATTGGACAGCTCTGGTGTACAGTATGAAGCTGTATAATGTGTTCTGTGTACCTATCATGTGACCACACAGCAGCAGTCAGTATCAACAGGTCGTTGTTGTTCTGTTGTTGATATCATCACTGCACTAAAATCTGCTAGCAGTTGTTAACCATAAAGACACGCAATTGGCGGCTTGACGTACCAGCTGATTCATTTAGGCTGTTCAGTAGAACAATATGGTGGATTCCAGGTCTCTGTAGCTTTGAAGGCAGTGAAAGAACATACACACTGGCCAATAGTGGAAGTGGCATGGTACAATCAAATAAGTTACTTAACCCACCAAGAGTATCCAAGAAAGGTGACTGGATACCCACCCTAAATTTTCTTGCCAGGAGTCGCTTCATCTTTTTAGAAAGGGAGACAGTTTGTCATATTCAGACTACGTACGGAAGGGCACAGCAGACTTGGTCAAGATATGTTCTGGTTTTACACTGGAGGAAACAGGGATGCTCTAACACTAAACTCTTTGCTGCTAACAGAAAAGCAGCCTGGCCTGTTCCAACCTCAGTGAACACAAAGTTGAAAGGTACACAGGTTGATATCAACTGTTCAATAGCTTTTATTGAGGCTGTGGGCATCCTGGTATACGTTTTCTGACAGAAGCATTGAAGAAGAAGAAGATTGCTTTTAAATATACTGTGCCTCTGCACCATACAGTAGGGTTTAGTGTTCATAACATTTGACAGTTCTCCTTTTCAGTGTAGTTTTTCTTTCTAGATATCAGTAATTCTGGCCTGTTGGTAATATTTTTGGTCATTCCTGTTCTGCTTTTATCTGTTATTTCATGTCTAAGAAGAAACTTGTCCTAATACCTCTTTATTAACTGTGATCTACATTGTTGGCCGCTCTTCTTCATTGTCGGTTATACATTCTTTTTTAGATATTATTATTTTTATTATCAATGCTCTGCACTTCACCTATTTACAGTAGGCATCAACTGTGACAGCAGCAACCTAGTAAATGTACCATAACACAGAGTAGAGAGAAAGAAAGAAAAAACTTGCTGCAAGGAGAGTCCAAGAATCTAGAAGGACAATGTAAAACCAAAGCTGAGGGTGTTCAGAGTGATGTAGATTAAAGATGTTGGTGGAAAGTAACTGTTATAGCAAATAAATGACTTGTAAATGGAAGATGTTTGTGGAAAGTAATTGTTCTAGCAGAGAAATGACTCGTAGACTGGTGAATATTCATTTGAGCTGAGTTCAGAAATAACATTACAGCACTTTACCATAAGCGCAGCATCCACATCTTCAAGAGCCAGCACAGACAGTTCCCATTCCCTTGGTACCAGTAACAGTCTGATTTTATGTCTTGCCTTATTGTTTCTTTGTGTGAATATGCAAAATAAGTAATGTTGAAATAAATAACTTAGTCTTTTTCTTGACATAAATTTCAGGCTGACACCAAAAATAGGATTCCCCTGGAGTGAGATTCGAAATATATCGTTTAATGACAAGAAATTTGTCATCAAGCCTATAGAAAAGAAATCTCCCGTAAGTAAAGGCCACACAATACTTTGGCTGTAACCTGTTTGAATTCCTGGAGTATCTGGTGTTGTGTGTAGAACATGCCTATGTGTTGTTGATGCTCTTAAGTTACCATTGCCACTTGTGTGTCTTAGAGATCAGTAACACTGAACCTGATTAGTTATGTCTAAGAGGACAGTAATACTGAACACTACCAGGCCTGTCTTAGAGGACAGTAATACTGAACCCTACCAGGCCTGTCTTAGAAGACAGTAATACTGAACCCTACCAGGCCTGTCTTAGAGGACAGTAATACTGAACACTACCAGGCCTGTCTTAGAGGACAGTAATACTGAACCCTACCAGGCCTGTCTTAGAGGACAGTAATACTGAACCCTACCAGGCCTGTCTTAGAGGACAGTAATACTGAACCCTACCAGGCCTGTCTTAGAGGACAGTAATACTGAACCCTACCAGGCCTGTCTAAGAGGACAGTAATACTGAACACTACCAGGCCTGTCTTAGAGGACAGTAATACTGAACACTACCAGGCCTGTCTTAGAGGACAGTAATACTGAACCCTACCAGGCCTGTCTTAGAAGACAGTAAACTGAACCCTACCAGGCGTTTCAGAGGACAGTAACACTGAACCTGATTAGGTGTGTCTTAGAGGACAGTAACACTGGACACTACCATGTGTCTTAGAGGACAGTAACACTGGACACTACCATGTGTGTTAGAGGACAGTAACACTGGACACTACCATGTGTCTTAGTGAAAAGTAACACTGGACACTACCATGTGTCTTAGAGGACAGTAACACTGGACACTACCATGTGTCTTAGAGACCAGTAACACTGGACACTACCATGTGTCTTAGAGGACGGTAACACTGGACACTACCATGTTCTTAGAGGACAGTAACACTGGACACTACCATGTGTCTTAGTGAAAAGTAACACTGGACACTACCATGTGTCTTAGAGGACAGTAACACTGGACACTACCATGTGTCTTAGAGGACAGTAACACTGGACACTACCATGTGTCTTAGAGGACAGTAACACTGGACACTACCATGTGTCTTAGAGACCAGTAACACTGGACACTACCATGTGTCTTAGAGGACAGTAACACTGGACACTACCATGTGTCTTAGAGGACAGTAACACTGGAGACTACCATGTGTCTTAGAGACCAGTAACACTGGACACTACCATGTGTCTTAGAGGACAGTAACACTGGACACTACCATGTGTCTTAGTGGAAAGTAACACTGGACACTACCATGTGTCTTAGTGGAAAGTAACACTGGACACTACCATGTGTCTTAGAGGACAGTAACACTGGACACTACCATGTGTCTTAGTGGAAAGTAACACTGGACACTACCATGTGTCTTAGAGGACAGTAACACTGGACACTACCATGTGTCTTAGTGAAAAGTAACACTGGACACTACCATGTGTCTTAGAGGACAGTAACACTGGACACTACCATGTGTCTTAGAGACCAGTAACACTGGACACTACCATGTGTCTTAGATGACAGTAACACTGGACACTACCATGTGTCTTAGAGGACAGTAACACTGGACACTACCATGTGTCTTAGTGAAAAGTAACACTGGACACTACCATGTGTCTTAGAGGACAGTAACACTGGACACTACCATGTGTCTTAGAGGACAGTAACACTGGACACTACCATGTGTCTTAGAGGACAGTAACACTGGAGACTACCATGTGTCTTAGAGACCAGTAACACTGGACACTACCATGTGTCTTAGAGGACAGTAACACTGGACACTACCATGTGTCTTAGTGGAAAGTAACACTGGACACTACCATGTGTCTTAGTGGAAAGTAACACTGGACACTACCATGTGTCTTAGAGGACAGTAACACTGGACACTACCATGTGTCTTAGTGGAAAGTAACACTGGACACTACCATGTGTCTTAGAGGACAGTAACACTGGACACTACCATGTGTCTTAGTGGAAAGTAACACTGGACACTACCATGTGTCTTAGTGGAAAGTAACACTGGACACTACCATGTGTCTTAGAGGACAGTAACACTGGGCACTACCATCTGTCTTAGAGGACAGTAACACTGGACTTTACTACATGTCTTATAGGGGACTGTTGGTAGGATTAGATTTGGATAACTTCCTCATTCTATCAAAATCTCTTTCCTCAAAAAAACCAACCAGGTATGAACAAGTCAAAGAAAGAAACTGACACAGCAAAAGCGGTAATTACAAGCAGTAATTGGCAGGTTTTTGTTGTTGGGAGATGGTGGGTTGAATTACTAATCTGTCTTATTTTTCAACCCATATCTCTAGTGTCTAATGTTACTTTCTTGCATGTTTCAGGATTTTGTATTCTATGCTCCACGCTTGAGGGTCAACAAGCGTATCCTGGCCTTGTGCATGGGTAATCATGAACTGTACATGAGAAGGAGAAAGCCTGACAGCATTGAGGTCCAACAATGAAAGCCCAAGCACGGGAGGACAAGCTTGCTAAACAACAAGAGAGGTACATCATTGGTTAATTTTATCGACAAGTCAGCTGTTCATACGTTAAAGATGACTGAGCACTTTCAGATTTTGTTGACAGTATTTCATTTTTTTTAACCACATGTCATTGTGTTGGGGACGCTTTGGTGTAGTGGCTAGACGCTTGCCTGCGGATCTGAAGCTTGTGGGTTCAAATCTGCATAATAATACATGGCCTTGACTCCCAGGTCGACCCAGCCTTAAATGAATACCATGTAAAGTCTTAGGAAGTAAAGGCAGTCGACGTGATGTTGACCACATCATCTTTCGAGGGCTGGTCGATTTATAAAAATGTGAGTCTAGACTCGTATGCACGATGTACTGCTAGTGTGTCAAGTGACTGTCACTTTGTTCATATCACTGTTATGAGAAAGAATACTTGGATGGACAAGGGCTCTGATCTGATGACAGTCTTTACTTGGACAAGACTGCAAGTTACACCTGACTGGTGTCTCCATTATGGGTGACTGATTTTAACTTCTTTGGAATTTGATCTGCATTGTTGATGTGCATTTAAAATTTAAGATTCTGTAATCTTGGGATGGTGTCGTAAGCCTTGAGGTAGCAGCCTGGAAGGGACAAGCCGATGGATCAGTCAGTGTGACCTGATCTGTAATTCTACTGTGGAATGGGGAACACTGACAGCCTCTGCGTATGTTTATGGACATGGCGCTGATGATACATCACACTAGTAGATGTCTGAGATGGTGGCATAATATGTCCACATTTATTCCGAGCTGTTTCTTAAGAATTTTCTAAAGACATCTAAGGCATAGATACAGCCTAGATGCAAATCAGAATAGTCTTTACTTACAGATTTTTTGTTAAAAGTCAGAGTGCATCTGTCTGAGAAATAGGGATCTAGATGTTTGAAACAGATGTGCATATCAAACTTAAGTTCTGGAACAAGACCAAAGTCCAGAAGTGGCCGAACAACCGAGACTTTTTACTGGAATTTATAGCTGGTGAACGCTAAGAAGAAGAATATGACATTATAGTAAACTTTGGGGTAATGTTCAGGCTGACACTGAGCCTGAAACTGCCAGTGCATGCATTCCAGGAGGAAAGCAAAAAAGTTTGTCTTTTTACCGAAGACAACCTGTGATAGTTGTGAATGTTACTCCAGACTTGACCGATGCTCTTGAGGCAAGTAGTTTAAGATCATTTAAAAAGGAAAAAAAATTTTTTTTTTCTACTTGTATTTAAAACTTTATGTGGGGGGGGGGGGGGGGGGGGGGGGTATCTTGAGCTATTTAGGGATGCATGGCTAGTGCATTCGCCAAGAACTGTGCAGGTTGATATTGGAATTTTTTCCCACTAGGACAACAACAATTTCCATCACCGTAGTGATGTGGCAAACTTGGATCTCTCATATGAAGCCAGCATCCTGACCTCTCGGGCAACCACTCGTTAGAATATATTGAAGGCCTTGAATTGGATGTGAATTTTCTTGCATTGCAGTCTGAAGTGTGAATTTAAATTTACATTATTGGTTTTCCTTTGGCTGTATCTGTTTTGTTCAAGTTTAAAACACTCTTTCCCGCTCCTTGGTTTGTTTAGAGCTCAGATGTCCCGTTTGCGCATGGAGCAGATGGAATCTGACAAAATCAGAAAGGATTTGGAAGAAAAAGTCAAAATCATGGAGGAAGAACAGAGGAAAAAACAGAAAGGTAGCTTTTCTTTATCATTATTTCCGACACTTTTAATAAGCTACGCAATTCGTGTAACTGGAGCTTGTACAGAATAGAAGGATTCAATCTTCTTTATTGTTCATCCAGTTGACCTAATGTGTTAGCCTGTTTACAGCATAGCTGGGATGTTTGTGCCTTTCAGCTGCGACAGGGGTTAACTCTAGAGGACCTGTCCAGGACTGCTGCATGCAGACTGGTCAGCCCTCAAGGGAAGGCAGGACAGAACGTAGGCATTCCCTCCCTTGTAAGATGGCTTCATACTACTCTGATACTGAGCTCACCCAAGGATTCGTCATCTCCTGCACACGACTGCTTAACCATTGTATGCACATATTAAGCCTTCCGCTTTTTAGGGTCCCCATGGCGAAGTGGTCAAGCCGTTTGCCTCACGCTCTGAAAGACGTGAGTCCGTTTCAGGGTGACGCTCTTCAAGTGAAATTTTTACGGAGATTCCTGGGAGCGTCGCCAGGGTTGCGAAGTTCGTGCTTTGTGCAGTGCTAGCCGTTCCATGGAGAGGTACCGAGTCATATGGGATAGAAACAGTACAATGAAGTTATGAAGTTGATCCTCTCGACTTACATTTTAAACTTAACAGGCTGCACCCATTAGAGATTTTTAGGAAGACTGCACTCCTGAGACTTCGAATACCTTCACAAAATAGGCAAAGTACTTCCTCGTGTTAGACTTCTCTCTTTGTTAAAGGCACTTTTTGCCTGGATGGCTTAGGCATTTTGTGCAGCTTTTATGGGGAACATGCAACCATCTCCTGTATGGTCATTTAACTCCGACAAGTGAGGCCAAGTAGCGGACATTTGAACCTTTTGTGTGATCCAGTAGGATCTTTGAGCGTAGGATACTGAACCCTTGTTGACATATAGGAGCATATCTACTCAGTGAATTGACATTTTAGTCATACATACAGTAGATTGGTCAATAGACATTTGAACCAAGGTTTCTTATGTAGTAGAACACTCAGTTGACAACACTGCATGGCCAGTATCGATATTGTCTCTGTGGGAAAAACATCACCTCTATATATATATATATATATATTATTATTTTTTTTTTAATTACTGAAAGTTCTAACAGCAGATTAAGCTTTTTTCGTGATTTTCTTTTGTTTTTTGTTTGACAACTGCCATTATCGTTGTCAGAACTGGAGGATCTACAGTTGCTGATCCAGGAGCGAGAGGCTAAAGAGTCAGAACTCTACAAACTGAAGCTTGATCTGGATGCCGAGAAAGAGCGTGCAGAGAGGCTGCAACGGGAAGTGGAGGCGTCCAAACATCTAGAGCTGTCAGAAAGGCAGAGGCTGGTAAGTGGGTTCAACCTTTACCAGTAAGCATGTCTCCAGTGTGCAGGATTGTGTCCTCTTTAATGCTTTAGTCACTGGCTTGTTTTCTCCCTGTGTGGGGTTCATGCTGTAAACTCTGCAACATTGTTCAACCACTGCTGGACCAGAATTTGTGTTTTGTGTGCACATCCATTTTACAGATCTGGCTTATTTGTTTGCAGACTGTTGGTTCCTCACCTCTCAGGCAGATGCACTTTGAAGGATGCACCCCTAATTAGTTGACTTTTACAACATGCTTGTGGGGGAAAGGGGACACGGTCATATAACAAGTGAAATAAGTGAAAAGAAATCAGAAATTGGAATGAGACTTTGTGCAGAAGCCAGTGTTGTTATCGACACCAGCATATTTATATAATTTATTGTATTTTGTATACATGCACCTTTTGTGTGATAAGGTAGGATCTTTGAGCAAAAGATTCTGAATTTTTGTTGTGTAGTAGTATATATACTCATTGAATGGACATGTGAACCGAAGTAGTCTTACAGTAGGACTCAGACATTTGAACCAAGGTTTCTCATATAGTAGGACACTCAGTGGACAGACTTTTGAACCAAGGTTTCTCATATAGTAGGGCACTCAGTCGACAGAGTTTTTCAAACCAAAGTTGTGTTTTTGTTGTTGTTGTCAACTCAAGTTATAATGTTTGTAAGACTTTATTATTTTGTTTTCTCTTAGCATGATGAACTGGCAGCAGCTGAAGCTAAACTGTCTGAAAGAATGAGTGATATTGAGCACAAGAAGAAGGAGGTTTCCGAACTGCATTCTGAGCTGGAGAGTGCCAAGATGACTGCGCAGGCTAAAGAGCATGAGCTGCACCAGGTGATGGTACAGAGCCAGCAGCGAGAACAGGAGCTGCAGACTCAGCTTCTGCACTCAGAGATGCACGAGACACACGATGAGGGAGAGGAAAACGAGGGAGATGACACCAGAGAGTATTGTATGTATCTATTTAAAGCATGTCTTTGTTTGTCTTGTCTCAGCATGCTGTGTCTGTGTTTGTCTTATGTCAGCATGCTATGTCTATATTTGTCTTATCTCAGCATGCTATGTCTATGTTTGTCTTATCTCAGCATGCTATGTCTATATTTGTCTTATCTCAGCATGCTATGTCTATGTTTGTCTTATCTCAGCATGCTGTGTCTATGTTTGTCTTATCTCAGCATGCTGTGTCTGTGTTTGTCTTATCTCAGCATGCTACGTCTATGTTTGTCTTATCTCAGCATGCTATGTCTATGTTTGTCTTATCTCAGCATGCTATGTCTATGTTTGTCTTATCTCAGCATGCTATGTCTATGTTTGTCTTATCTCAGCATGCTGTGTCTATGTTTGTCTTATCTCAGCATGCTGTGTCTATGTTTGTCTTATCTCAGCATGCTGTGTCTATGTTTGTCTTATCTCAGCATGCTGTGTCTATGTTTGTCTGATCTCAGCATGCTACGTCTATGTTTGTCTGATCTCAGCATGCTACGTCTATGTTTGTCTTATCTCAGCATGCTACGTCTATGTTTGTCTGATCTCAGCATGCTACGTCTATGTTTGTCTTATCTCAGCACGCTATGTCTATGTTTGTCTTATCTCAGCATGCTATGTCTCTTCTTTAATAATGTCAGAATTTATGGCCAACTTTTCTTGATTTTTGCTGCGGCACCCCTGGAATGTGCACCCAGTTTGAGAACCTCTGCTGTAATGTCTCTGTGTCGCAGTTCCCCCCGCTACGACAGACTTAGGCAGCAGCAACTATTGTATTAATGAGAGAGTTATTTCAGTCCATCTCAGTGTGTGCAGAAACGGGTGTACGGTAACCACTATTGTATTTGACCCAACCGCAAGTATTCGGCCGAATACTGAATAGTTATTAGGTCCACTATTTGGCTCCGACGCTAATATTCGGTACAGCCCTAGTTAAAACCACCACCAGAGAGGGCATTACATAGACTGCTGTCACTTAGACATAATGGAAACGGAGCTAGAGGCGACAATGCCAGCGATGGATAGATGGAAGTTCCAAACACAGGTAGAGGCAACGATGCCAGTGATGGATAGATGGAAGTTCCAAACAGCTAGAGGCGGCACTGCCAACGATGGATAGATGGAAGTTCCAGAGCTGGAGGTGACAATGCTGGCGATGGATAGATGGAAGTTCCAAACAGAGCTAGAGGCGACAATGCCAGTGATGGATAGATGGAAGTTCCAAACAGAGCTAGAGGCGACAATGCCAGTGATGGATAGATGGAAGTTCCAAACAGAGCTAGAGGCGACAATGCCAGCGATGGATAGATGGAGGTTCCAGGATCGTAAATACCCACATCTACTTAGCATATACCAAGGCTTTTTTAAAACCTGACATTAAAGAGCAGAACAGGATTAGATAAAAAGCACTTTCTGTTTGTACAGCATGGATTCATTTTGATTTTTCTTCTGCGTTCAGCCTTACAAGTGTTGTTTGCACATTGTGTTGGTTTACAGCAAGGCTGTGATATTTGTCTTTTGGCCCTGCACATCCGATTTCAGCAAACTCCCACTTTGTCACCTTTCATGACATTCTGGTGGGTGGGGGGTGGGACAGTGGGTCTGTCCTTTCCTTTCAAACGGGCCTGGAACCCACGCTGAGAATGGACTGAGCTGACAGTTTTTGCAATGCTGCTTCTTCTTTTCTAGACTCCTGGAATGTCCTGCAGCATCAGGGCAGAAAGAAATATGTGGAACAGGCCCTTGTGTTCTCGACTCCTGGAATGTCCTGCAGCATCAGTCAGAAAGAAATATCTGGAACAGGCCCTTGTGTTCTCAACTCCTGGAATGTCCTGCAGCATCAGGGCAGAAAGAAATATGTGGAACAGGCCCTTGTGTTCTCAACTCCTGGAATGCCTTGCAGCATCAGGGCAGAAAGAAGTATCTGGAACAGGCCCTTCTGTTCACTTTGTCTGTAGTGCTTTTTCAGTGTCTCTGATATTTCTGCAATCCAATTTTTGCGTGGTTGACCCCTGGTATTGTAACTGCTATATTTGTGTCACATTGCTGTCTGAGGAACCCTGCCTGTTGCCAATCTTATTACATGGCCAAACCATTTACTTTGCAGTGCTGAACCCTGCCTGTTGCCAATCTTATTACATGGCCAAACCATTTACTTTGCAGTGCTGATCGCTACAGATTTTAGCAGTGCTTTATGCCTTTAGCAGCTATATTCCTTTTCCCTAGGTGCTGCCTTTAATGTAGATGAGAATACATCGGCCATGCCCAGACCTGAAGAATACAGGGAGACCCAACAGAGCAAGAACAAACGCATCGGTGAACAGCTAGAGGTAATTCATGATCCTTTTCATCTTCCTGCTGTTATTGATCTATTATTTATCCTTTTTTGTTTTTTGTTGTTGTTTATCTATGTGTGGGTTGGGGGTTCTTCTTCTTCTCTTCTTTATCATTGGCTGTAAACTCTTTTAAAAAAGTCACATTTTCCGCCCACTTCTAAGTTTTGACTTTGAAGGAAATCCCTTCCCCATATGGGATCCGGGGCTCTGTTGTGGGGAAAACAAGATAAGACCCACTGCCTCTCAACAAGCATATTTTAGGAGTTGACTAATTAGGGACCACCTTCGAAGTTGGTGTGCATCTACCCGAGCTGCAAGGAACAACCATCTGCGAACAAATAAGCCAGTAAAATGGATGTACACGCAAACTCTGGCCCTGGAACTAAGCCAAAGACCAAATGGATGAACAACCAGGACCTTCCACCTAAGCTTACAGCCAGTGAGCAAAGAAGAGGGAAATCTATAATTGATCTACTTTTATGACATGCTTAGGGAGGCATTGTGTGTGTGTGTCCTTTCCCCCCCCCCAGTGGAGCCCTTGACCCCAGTGCTTAATCACCAGCTGTGTATAAACAGCTAGTGTCTTCTTCGTTCACTCTTAAAAAGTCAGTTGGCATTTTGTGGTTTACTGCTAGGCTGCACTTTGCCAATACATCCTGTTTCAGCAAAACCTTCATTAGACGCCTGTAACAACATAACTAGTCTGTTCTTTTTTTCCCTCCCAAAAGTGAGGTCCTGAACCTCACAGGGAGCTAGGATGTATGAAATATGTTTGCCCAATACACTGACTGCCTTGTGTACAGTTCAGTCAGTATTAGACTTATTAGTGCCTACTAGTGTAGTGATTCTCAACCTTCCTAATTTGGCGAGCATTTAATAGTTCCTCTTGTTGTGGCGACCCAAAACTAGACACTTATTTTTGTTGCTACTTCATAACTTCAATTAAAATGTGTTTTCTGATGGTCTTAGGCGACCTCTGTGAAAGATCCAAAAAAGAGTCGCTGCACACAGGTTGAGAACCTCTGTCTAGAACAACTAACTAGCCCTTTTAGCAGTTAAGGAGGACTTTTGAATGCTTTAGTGACCTCACCAGTTTTCTATAGTCAGTAATACTACACAGTCTGGTAACATATTAAGTGTGGCAAATTTGTGGAAACAAGCTGTCATCACCACATCCCATCTAAGATAGAAGACACATTTTCTTGTGTAATTATTTCTCTCCTCCCTAAATGTGATTGAATGTGTGTCCAGTCTGACTTGGTACCAACAAATGTCCTGGGGACTAAAGGCGGTCAGCTTGATGTTGACCCCATCACCCATCCAGTGCTGGTTGCATTGTATGCCTGATGTGCCACTGGTGTAAAAAAGGCTTCTCAGCATTTGTATGTTCTGAGGAGTGGCTGGCCAAACGGTTAGAACCTTGGACTCTCAAGCGGGAGACCCAGGTTCAAATCCTTGGCAAAATGGGGGGGGGGGGGGGTGGTGGTTAATTCCAAACTGCCCAGTGTCCGTGGCAACAGCACTAGCCATGAAGCCCCAACCCTCAAGCTCGGAGAGACCCACTCCACCAACTTGAGCCGGTTGACATGGGCAGGTCAGTAGATTAACGTACTGAGTTTCAGTTACAGCTTTTGGTTCGTCTGTGAAAGTTAACTGATGTCTTATCTTTCCCCCCAGTCCTTGAGTAAAAGTCTGGAACCTTTGAAGACGACGAAGCATCCAGAAGATATAGTACACGAGAATAACATGCTAAACAAAAGAGATAAATACAAAACTCTCCGACAGATTAGAGAAGGCAACACCAAACAGAGAGTGGATGAGTTTGAGTCTATGTAGGACCACGGAATTAGTTAACTCCAGACTTTGACTTTTTAATTTTGTGAATGTATCACTGTGTATATATGATCAAATACATCTGTGCTTGCCTTTATTCACAGCCCTATATCATACTGCTCGCCTTTTATACAAATCCTATATACCTCTTATCATCTCATATGTTTTAGAAGAAGCATTTGGCCACTGCTTGTTTTTTGTTTTCAGTTCTAAAAGAGAATTAAAGAGGTGAAGAAATATTGGTAATTCTAAGATTTGGCAAAACAGGAACATCATCTTTCTCTCTAAAGATATATTGTTTACAGTGAAAATTCTGTCTTTAAACAAAATATTTAAAAGATGTCATATCAGCATGGCCACTGTTTTTTCCCCTAGCTTGAAAGAAAGAAAATGGATCAATTGACCAAAGGATCATCGATCTTGATACTGCTGAGGTTGAAATACTGTATATATTATATTAAGTGATAACGGTTCTTCCAAGTTCCACATTCAACCTTAAGCTTATATAGCATACTTGTTAAATTTAAGCAGAAATACATCCCAGATGGTGGCAGGGAGATCTCCAAATGCTGATGCTGAAGGTAGCATACATATCTTGCATCACAAGATCATAAAACACCACACAACCAGTTGGCACTGTATGCTGGAGCAAAAACAATGCAAGTTTCTGGGTTCCCCCCTTTGCCGCCTTCCACTTTTGATATAAAAGGCATTACAAAATCATGGTGTCGGTGCTCATTTGTGAGAATTTTTCTTGATGTAAAGAACTCGGATGTAATGTGGTGTGATGGAGTTGACCCTGCATTGTTCTGGTTGAACTGGACAATATAAAACGTTGGAGTATAAAGCTGGCTTTGTTAACTTCTACCGGGAAACACAATCAGACCTCTTTGTGGCCATGTAATGGTCCTTTTGCACTGCTGCCTGCTTTTGCTGCATATGATGGTAATAAGTGTTTAATTAAGATCTAATGTTTGTTTCAGTCGAGTTACCAATAAATGGTTGGACATTACATGTTCATGGATTTATTTTTGTGTTTATGTGCATTTGTTAATGTCATTTTGATTTGCTGTCAGGAATGTTTCTGTTGACCATACACAGCGTTTTGATACTCTGTACTCTTCACATGATGAGATCATTCCTCGTAGAATACATGTACATTTCATAGAAGCATCTCTGCATAATTCCATGTTGGATGATGTGTCGACAGCTCTTTCCCAAGCTACTACTTAAATCCGGTTTTGTTATGAATAGATTAACCATTATGGTTTCTGAACATGAAAGAGGGAGCTGTTTTCCCTCCATAACTGAACATGAAAGAGGTAGCTGTTTTCCCTCCATAACTGAACATTGCCAATGGGGAAGAGGTATAAATGTGCCGGTGGCAGTTGTTGTCATTTTGCCATATCAAAATATTTCCATATGCAACGTGTAAATATAATCAGTCTTGAGGTCCGCACATCTTTTATATTAACTATTTTTGTTATTTGGGCTTACTATTACAGATTTCTGTGGGAATTTATTTTTTTTTTAAACTGTATTTATGCCTGGTATAATTTTGGCATGTCTCTGGGCTTTTGTTTTATTTAGCCTTTTTGATTTCTGTTAAGAACTGCTGTGGCTTGCCAAGTTGTAGTGTACTCTATTGATGCTATCAGTGAGTAGAAAGCATTTGGTCTAGGACAGGGAGAAAATGTCATTTCCAGCCTTGGATAAGGAACACTGATAGTGTTCCAGCCATGATAGGGGTAGATTCTTACAGAACACTGATGGTGTTCCTTCTAGCCATGATAGGGGTTGATTCTTACAGAACACTGATGGTGTTCCTTCCAGCCATGATAGGGGTTGATTCTAACAGAACACTGGTGGTGTTCCTTCTAGCCATGATAGGGGTTGATTCTAACAGAACACTGATGGTGTTCCTTCTAGCCATGATAGGGGTAGATTCTAACAGAACACTGATAGTGTTCCTTCTAGCCATGATAGGGGTTGATTCTAACAGAACACTGGTAGCGTTCCTTCCAGCCATGATAGGGGTTGATTCTAACAGAACACTGGTAGCGTTCCTTCCAGCCATGATAGGGGTTGATTCTAACAGAACACTGGTAGCGTTCCTTCCAGCCATGATAGGGGTTGATTCTAACAGAACACTGGTAGTGTTCCAGCCATGATAGGGGTTGATTCTTACAGAACACTGATGGTGTTCCAGCCATGATAGGGGTAGATTCTAACAGAACACTGATGGTGTTCCTTCTAGCCATGTTAGGGGTTGATTCTTACAGAACACTGATGGTGTTCCAGCCATGAAAGGGGTAGATTCTTACACCATCTGTTTGCAAAACAAGGTGGGTTTGCTGAGATGGGGGAATTATGGTTGGTGGAGATGAAATTGTCTACTGCTCAGTGATTGGTTGTTATGTTATTCTGGTCAGCATATTGAGAATGTCTTCCAACACAATAGATATGTCTGGTTAGTAAGGTCAAACCATTTGCCAGAAATAAATCCTTTGACCACATGGAGATGCATGTTGCTGATTTTATGGTTGACGTTTGGTAAAGGTTGAGAAGTGATATCATTGAAAGGTGTTGTGTTCTGTCATGAAAGGATTGCCCTGGACCTCATTGCACTAATTTGTACCCATACGGTTTGCTTACTCTCTGCAAAGCGACTAGTTGCCTGCCTAGTGTGCCACACAGGTCACACATTCCGTAGCTCCAGTGATGATCCTCAAGGATCTCTGGAAAAATTCCTTGGCAACTGAACAGTACCATTTAAAAACAAACCCAAGCCCTTTAGAGTACAAGGCAGACGTCTTGACCAGCTTGCCATGAAGACTCTCATATTGTTGAATAGCCATGAAATGGCATTGCCCTGTGGGACAGGGTGTTCTTATTGAGTGTAGTTTTCAGCTTGGCCGTGTTACTGTTTTTACCCAAATTCATTTGTTCTTCCAGCGCATCACTCTGATGTTTTTTTGTTTTGTTTTACCATGTATTCTTGATTTTGTGAATATATCTGGTCGGTGCGTGTGAATAGTTGGTGGTAGTTTCACATCACAGAAATCAGCAAGGTGCTTACAAGAGGCTGTTGCCTGGAAATCTAGTTTCAGAAACTTTGATAATTGCGTATACGCCATCATTTATGGTGCATTTTTCCGTGCCTTTCCATTGTCCGTTGTTGTTTTGTTATTTTATAATCAGTCTGTTAGTTGTGAGTGTTCTTACTTTGGTTTGTAAGTAGTGGTGGCGGAGAGTTTTTGTGAGTGTTGTATTGTTTCTCTTTGCTGCATGATTATGGTAATAATTATAATCTTATATACTTGATGTGTGCAGGGTTGAATATGTGTTGTGTTATATACCATGTAATCTTGTTGCAGTACTGCGTATTTTACCTTATGTAACTAGTGCTTTTTTAGTGATTATATTCTGTCAGAGTATGAGTGAGCCGTATATTATGCTGTAGCGGTCACCTTGGTTAGCTTCAGAGCCATAGCCCATTGTTCACAGAACGTGAGAATCTAGCTGTCAGTATCATCTGTGAGTTACAGATTTGAGATGCATCTATAATGTTGTGTGCAATGTAGCAAAGGAATCACCAAGTGTTAGTTCAATATTTAAGGCTCACCATTGAAAATCTGGAACATATTAAAGAAATCTCCATCTGCCAGTTAAATATTTGAGAATCACTGGATAAATTAAATGAAATGTAATATGCAAATCACCATCTGTGTGTTGAATATTTGAGAATCTCTTAATAAAGGTATTTAAAATGTAGCATGCAAATCACCTTCTGTATGTTAAATATTTGAGAATCACTAGGTAAATTTTTTTTTTTTTTAATTGAAACATGCAAATCCCCATCTGTGTGTTAAATAATTTAGATATATATATTATGTTGAAAAGCTGGACAGCTGCATCCTCTTTCATGTTGAAGTTCTGAAGACATTTGTTTTTTCTGCCTCAATGAATCTTCTATCCATTTACATTTGTTTGGTGAATGTACGTCACCCAAAATACGTACACACAAAAACGAGACCACTTAAAAAAAAAAAACAGGTGTCAACAACCGCCAGCTTAGAATTCCTATAGGAATGTGAGGATGGCATGAGATCAGCTGCTGGAGGATGTCGGCTGTTGCAGAATGTCGGTTGCTGCAGGATGTCGGCTGCTGCAGGATGTCGGCTGCTGCAGGGTGTCGGCTGCTGCAGGTTGCCAGCTGCTGCAGGATGCCGGCTGCTGCAGGATGTCGGCTGCTGCAGGGGGTCGGCTGCTGCAGGGTGTCGGCTGCTGCAGGATGCCAGCTGCTGCAGGATGCCAGCTGCTGCAGGATGCCGGCTGCTGCAGGATGCCGGCTGCTGCAGGATGCCGGCTGCTGCAGGATGCCGGCTGCTGCAGGATGCCGGCTGCTTCAGGGTGTCGGCTGCTGCAGGGTGTCGGCTGCTGCAGGGTGCCGGCTGCTGCAGGGTGCCGGCTGCTGCAGGATGCCGGCTGCTGCAGGATGTCGGCTGCTGCAGGATGCCGGCTGCTGCAGGATGCCGGCTGCTGCAGGATGCCGGCTGCTGCAGGATGCCGGCTGCTTCAGGATGTCGGCTGCTGCAGGATGTCGGCTGCTGCAGGATGCCGGCTGCTGCAGGATGTCAGCTGCTGCAGGATGCCGGCTGCTGCAGGATGCTGGCTGCTGCAGGATGTCCGCAGCAGACATGCTTCCAGAGCAAGAGATGCAGCTGGGTGAGGTTCTCTAGGTGAGACTACAGGGATTGTATAGAAACTTCAGCTAAATGTAATCAAGATTATGCTTGGACTGCAGAGTCAACAATCCTGTCAACTTAACTACATTAGTGGATCACATTATCAGAAACATAATTGTAATCTCTTGTTTAGGACCAAAGCAGTGGGTGGATTAAATCCACGTTGAAGTGAGAATTTACTGACCAGCATGAACCATGCCTGTCCC
This sequence comes from Candidula unifasciata, assembly GCA_905116865.2. NCBI lineage: Eukaryota > Metazoa > Mollusca > Gastropoda > Stylommatophora > Geomitridae > Candidula > Candidula unifasciata. The sequence continues at coordinate 114,041 of CAJHNH020000122.1, read as the reverse complement.
CATAGCAGCCAAGCATTGACCAATCACCGACATTGTTTCTTGTTTGTACCCGAAGCTTGTACATATTGTATGGATTTGTTGAACTGGTTTTGGGGCCTTGCTCTTCCTGTCCGTACAGTTAGCATTTCACAAATATGCATGTATACACATACTCATTTATTCTGCAGTATAGTTTGTATTTTTATTTATTCTGTTACTTGAGGTATTGTTTGCTTTTAAACTTTGGATATTTACGGAAACAGGAACCAACGGCAGTGGCTGAGAGACAATCTACGCCGTCTCCCTGATATTTGTTTCATGACCTCTATATCAAGACAGTTTTTCAGTATTTTTTTTTTTGGTAATTACCAGAACAAACTAAAGGGTGCATGGGTGGCGTAGCGGTTAACACGCTCGGCCACCACAACCTTGCCCTGTGGTTTAATTCCCACCACGGCAGGGATATGTCAACTTTAGCCTTGGCCCCCAGCCTAACATGGGTAATAGGGAATTTTCTGTGAGGTGAAAGGGGTAAGTGATATTCACCACCTACTCACGCCCATCAAGTGCCAGTTAATATAAATATGGCGCTAGCACCATATTTGGTCACTCATTGTGAAGAAAATAGTTCCTTTACTTACTACTTGAGAAGATAAAACACAGATATAGTCTTGAAATAAAGCATTATTAACTTCTCAGTTGGTAGTTGATTTTCTTTCTTGTGTGTTGATGTTAAGTGCTTCTGTCTGTGTTAAACAGTTTGTGTTCTTGTGTCTTGATGTTGAGTGCTCCTGTCTCTGTTAAACAGTGCATTTTTGTCTTAATGTTGAGTGCTTCTGTCTGTGTTAAACAGTGCATTTTTGTCTTAATGTTGAGTGCTTCTGTCTGTGTTAAACAGTGCATTTTTGTCTTAATGTTGAGTGCTTCTGTCTGTGTTAAACAGTGCATTTTTGTCTTAATGTTGAGTGCTTCTGTCTGTGTTAAACAGTGCATTTTTGTCTTAATGTTGAGTGCTTCTGTCTGTGATGAACAGTTTGTGTTCTTGTCTTGATGTTAAGTGCTCCTGTCTGTGTTAAACAGTGCATTTTTGTCTTGATGTTGAGTGCTCCTGTCTGTGATGAACAGTTTGTGTTCTTGTCTTGATGTTAAGTGCTCCTGTCTGTGTTAAACAGTGCATTTTTGTCTTGATGTTGAGTGCTCCTATCTGTGATGAACAGTTTGTGTTCTTGTATCTTGATGTTGAGTGCTCCTGTCTCTGTTAAACAGTGCATTTTTGTCTTAATGTTGAGTGCTCCTGTCTGTGTTAAACAGTGCATTTTTGTCTTGATGTTGAGTGCTCCTGTCTGTGATCAACAGTTTGTGTTCTTGTGTCTTGATGTTGAGTGCTCCTGTCTGTGATGAACAGTTTGTGTTCTTGTGTCTTGATGTTGAGTGCTCCTATCTGTGATGAACAGTTTGTGTTCTTGTCTTGATGTTGAGTGCTCCTGTCTGTGATGAACAGTTTGTGTTCTTGTCTTGATGTTGAGTGCTCCTGTCTGTGTTAAACAGTTTGTGTTCTTGTGTCTTGATGTTGAGTGCTCCTATCTGTGATGAACAGTTTGTGTTCTTGTCTTGATGTTGAGTGCTCCTATCTGTGATGAATAGTTTGTGTTCTTGTTTGTTGATGTTAATTGCTGCTGTCTGTGTTGAATAATTTGTGTCTTGATGTTGAGTGCTCCTGTCTGTGTTGAACAGTTTGTGTTCTTGTGTCATGATGTTGAGTGCACGGTCTGTGTTGAACAGTTTCTGTTCTTGTATGTTGATGTGAGTGCTCCTGCGTATTAAACAATTTTTTTTTTTTTTTGTTATGGTTAATGTTGAGTACTCCTGTCTGTGTTGAATAATATGTGTTCTTGTATGTTGATGTTGAGTACTCCTGTCCGTGTGGAACCTTGTGTGTTGATATTGAGTACTCCTGTCTGTTTTGAAGAGTGTGTGTTCTTGTATGTTGATGTTGAGTACTCCTGTCTGTGTGGAATTTTGTGTATTGATGTTGAGTGCTCCTGTCTGTTGAACAATTTGTGTTATGTGTCAATGTTGAGTGCTCCTGTCTGTGTTACACAATTTGTGTTATGTGTCGATGTTGAGTGCTCCTGTCTGTGTTACACAATTTGTGTTATGTGTCGATGTTGAGTACTCCTGTCTGTTTTGAAGAGTGTGTGTTCTTGTATGTTGATGTTGAGTACTCCTGGTCTGTGTCGATGTTGAGTACTCCTGTCTTGAAGTTTTGAAGAGTGTGTGAGTTCCTGTATGTTTGATGTTGAGTAATCCTGTCTGTGTGAATTTTGTGTTTGATGTTGATGTTGAGTGCTCCTGTCTGTTGAACAATTTGTGTTATGTGTCGATGTTGAGTGCTCCTGTCTGTGTTACACAATTTGTGTTATGTGTCGATGTTGAGTGCTCCTGTCTGTGTTACACAATTTGTGTTATGTGTCGATGTTGAGTACTCCTGTCTCTGTTACACAATTTGTGTTATGTGTCGATGTTGAGTGCTCCTGTCTGTGTTACACAATTTGTGTTATGTGTCGATGTTGAGTGCTCCTGTCTGTGTTACACAATTTGTGTTATGTATCGATGTTGAGTGCTCCTGTCTGTGTTACACAATTTGTGTTATGTGTCGATGTTGAGTGCTCCTGTCTGTGTTACACAATTTGTGTTATGTGTCGATGTTGAGTGCTCCTGTCTGTTACACAATTTGTGTTATGTGACACAATGTTGTGTTACGATGTTGGTGCTCTGGTCTTGTGTTACATTTGTGTTATGTGTCGATGTTGAGTGGCTCCTGTCTGTGTTACACAATTTTGTGTTATGTGTCGATGTTGAGTGCTCCTGTCTGTGTTACACCAATTTGTGTTTATGTGGTCGATGTTGAGTGCTTCCTGTCTTGTGTTACACAATTTGTGTTATGTGTCGATGTTGAGTGCTCCTGTCTGTGTTACACAATTTGTGTTATGTGTCGATGTTGAGTGCTCCTGTCTGTGTTACCACAATTGTGTTATGTGTCGATGTTGATGCTCCCTGTCTGTGTTACACAATTTGTGTTAGTGTCGATGTTGAGTGCTCCTGTCTGTGTTACACAATTTTGTGTGTTATTGTCGATGTTGAGTTCTCCTGTCTGTGTTGAGAGTTTGTGTTCTTGTATGTTTTGATGTGAGTACTCCTGTCCTGTGTATACAATTTTGTTGTTATGTGATCGATGTTGAGTGCTCCTGTCTGTGTTTACACACATTTGTGTTATGTTGTCGATGTTGAGTGCTCCTGTCCTGTGTTACACACAATTTTGTGTTATGTGTCGATGTTGAGTTCTCGCTGTCTGTGTTACACAATTTGTGTTATGTGTCGATGTTGAGTGCTCCCTGTCTGTGTTACACAATTTGTGTTATGTGTCGATGTTGAGTGCTCCTGTCTGTGTTACACAATTTGTGTTTATGTGTCGATGTTTGATTGCTCCTGTCTCTGTGTTACACAATTTGTGTTATGTGTCGATGTTGAGTGCTCCTGTCTGTGTTTCTCAATTTGTGTATGTGTCGATGTTGATACTCTGTCTGGTGTTTACACAATTTGTGTTTTGTGTCGATGTTGAGTTGCTCCTTTCTGTGTTACACAATTTTGTGTTATTGTCGTGTTGATTGCCTCCTGTCTGTTTACACAATTGTGGATGATGTCGATGTTGAGGTGCTCCTGATCTGTGTTACACAATTTGTGTTATGTGTCGATGTTTGAGTGCTCCTGGTCTCTGTTACGAACAATTTGTTGTTAATGTGTCGATGTTTGAGTACTTACCTGTCTCTGTGGAACATGTATGTTTTTATGTGGTCGATGTTGAGTACTCCTGTCTCTGTGGAACAATGTGTGTTTTTATGTGTCGATGTTGAGTACTCCTGTCTCTGTGGAACAATGTATGTTTTTATGTGTCGATGTTGAGTACTCCTGTCTCTGTGGAACAATGTATGTTTTTATGTGTCGATGTTGAGTACTCCTGTCTCTGTGGAACAATGTATGTTTTTATGTGTCGATGTTTGTGTAGAAGCTTCAGTTTTGTGCGCACATCTATTTTAAAGATACTCCTCATTTCTTTTTCGCATTCACTGGCTGTAGACTCTGCTGGAAAGTTCTGGTTGTTCGTCCACATCTCGAAATTAGTCTTGTTTAGAAACCTGAGTCGCGTGCACATTTTTTTTACTGATCTGACTTACTTGTATGCAGATTGTTGGTTCCTCACTTCTCAAGCAGATGGACTTCGAAAGAAGCATACCTATTTTGTCACCACTTACGACATGCTTGTTAGGGGTCAGTGGGTCTATTTTTGCCAACCCCCCCCCCCCCCCCCCCCCCCCCCCCAAAAAAAATAGGACTCCGGAATTCACACGGAGGTTGCAAAACACAATTCCTGATTTTAAAAAGTTGTGCTTTGGTGCGTGTAGGGAAAACCACTTTTATTGTGTACATGTGAAACTTCACATTTTAAACAGGCAAAATGGGAGTCATCTAATCGCGAGGGAAATGTTTCTTAGAAACATGTAAACAAAAATACAGGATGACGGAAAACAGAGGAGGTAGCACTAGAATATGCCCTAAAATTCTAAACTGATAGAGGATTCCGGCTGGACAGTCGAGACTTGTGTTGTTGACCTATTAGATGTGTGAGAAAGGCCATTGACAAAACTAGAAAGGATCATTTGACAAATTAAGAAATTACAAGTATTTATGCCTATTTAAGTATCTGGGCACACGGATAACATCAGATGGAAGATGCATAACTGAAATAAGAAACAGAATTGGACAGGCAAAACTGCATTTTATAAAATGAAAAACATCATGTGCAATATATCCTTGTCATTGAGAGTTGGAAAAAGAATTCTTGCTTGCTACATAGATCCAGTTTTTATATGGTAAACACGGAAAATAATCACGACAATTTAATAGAGCAGATAAAACTGATAGCCAGTGCAAGTTTTAAACAGGTAAAGGCAATACAAAAAAAATAATATATAATTACTATTTATATTCCAACAAGTCGGCTCTGTGGCTAAGTCGATGCTAACGCTTCGCAATGCCGAGATGCCAGGTTCGATCCCAGCTGTGGACCATGCGCCTTACGTTAGTTTCCAAGTGGTATCAAGAAAGCCGATCCTCCAGAAAGCAATGGCAAACTATTGGACGTAAATTTGCCTAGAAAAACCACACAGCCAGGGGCTGTTGGGATTGGTTCTGCAACGTCCTGTAGAGATACACAACTTACCTATTCCAACAAGCCAACAGTGTCACCTACCAACTTGCTCCAATTTTAAAACACCCTGCTATCCCAGCAGAGACAAAAAGACAAATTATAAATACAATATTTGTACCGACTTTAGGTTACCAATGTCAGACTTGGACATTGACAAAACAACACGAAAGAAAACTAACCATGAGATGAGATGTTTGAGAATGGCTGTGAATAAAACCAGAAGAGATGAATGAGAAACGATGTGATCACAAGAAGTGTTGAAACAAAATTATTGAGAAACAAAGAATGAAATGGTTTGGCCATCTAATGAGAATGAAACCAACGATGCCAGCAGCAAGAGCTTACAACCTAAAAATCGAAACATAAAGAGGCAGGGGAAGACCGAGAAGAAGATGGATTGAAGGAGTCACCGACATCTTGCGACTACATATCACGGAATATCAAACGACTGAGCGCGTCCTGGCTCGGCCGCCGATCGTCTGATGAGCTGCGACGCCTAGCGGCATAAGCAGATATTGACAACAGAAGAAGATATGTTTTACCGCCCTCAGAATTGTGCCGCCCTGTGGATACGTATTGCACATTCATAAATGCGACGCTGATTACGAAGGCGCTCTGAACGTCATGTGTTCATTTCACGGCTTCGGTTCACGAGTGCAACTAAGAGAGCCCGGGATCGTCGCTGGAGCTACCGTGTTCATGCTTTCGGTGACGCTCTCGCCAGGCTTGCTAACCGTTCTGCGGATAGAGACCGGGCCATGTGAGACAAAAACCCGTTGCAATTAGTCGATCATCTCGCCTTTAACCTGATGATGCTGAACTGACATCTCAAGGTACAAGAGAAACAAAGTGAGATCAGAATCGTCTTCCTCTTGGCATTTACCGGCAGTAAACTCCGGCGGAAAGTTCTGGTCGTTCGTCCGATTTTAGGCTCTCATGCTGTTCTAGAACCTGAGTGTTGCGTGCACATCCGTTTTACACATCTGGCTCATTTGTATACACATTGTTGGTTTCTTGCCTCTCGGACAGATGCACTCCCTTTGAAGGAATCTCCCAAATAGTCGACTCTTACGCTATGTTTGTTGGGGAGATACTGGTTCTATTATTCTTTTTCCCCATCACTGGACCCGGAAACTAGACGGGGAAGATCAGAATCAAATGTGAGAGACCAAAACGGATGCTATAGACCTAGAGTTATCTCCTCTAACAATAATGTCCCCTGTAACTATGGTAACAGATAATCAACATGGCGGAATAAATAAAGCGCAGTGGAATATCTGCTGATTAATTGTATGATTTTAAATCTGATCTGCAATGACAGGTGCACGACAAGCTGTGCGAACTGAGTCTCAACTCAAATATTCTTCCAACTACAAGAGATCAACTTTGCCTTATCTGTTGGCAGAATATGGGTTGGAAAATACAGAATCATTTCCACGACTCACAGTACAGGCATGTACATTTTAGTAGTAAAAAATAAATCCAAATTTCATTGATGATATCTTTCTTCTTCGTGTTTACCAACTGTAAACTCTGGCAGAAAGCTCTGGTTACTCGTCCACTTCTGGACTGCAGTCCTGTTCCAGAACCTGAGTGTTGCATGTGCATCTGTTTTACAGATCTGACTCATTTGTATGCAGACTGTTGGTTTCTTGCCTCTCAGGCAGATGCACTCCGACTTCGAAGGACCATTGATGATGATAAGGACTATATGTTTCGTGATTTTAGTAATATTTAAATCAGCTCCTCCGAACTTCTACCCGATATTATGGCGGCCAAGCAAATAGCCTAACAGGGCCTCAGTCGTATGTAAAATACGGGCACTTTCTGCCAAGGAACAAATCACGTAAAAACTAGGATCGGCTCCGAATAACGAAACAAATGCTCTAACAGGGTCTCAGCGATATGTTAATTGGGGACCTGTTTCTGCGACTATACTGCACCGCCGACCGTATCCCCATGTGCAGCGCGGGGGGATACTGTCGGCGGTGAGTTTAACCGCGTTTTGCGCATGCCAAAAAGTGTGAGGACAACAACGACGCTAATCTGCATCGGAGCGCGTGGTCTCCCCCCATTGTGGCTATTATTGTCTGTAATGTTGCTTGTCTCAAAATTGTCAAGGGTCACTATTATTGTCTGGTACTATCGTCTGCAGTGTTGCGTCTTTTGAAATTGTCAAGTAATCCTAGTTTTTGCCACGATTTGTTCCTTGGCAGAAAGTCAGCATTTTACACATTACTGAGGCGCTGTTAGGGTATTTGCTTGGCTGCCATAATATCGGGTAGAAGTTCGGAGGAGAGCCAAAAAAATGTTTATGAGGATTGTAGAGCAACTGCATGGTGGAATGCAGACTAAAATCCAAGAAATGGAGAAATAACTGAACCTTTCTCTGTCAGAAACGGTGTGAAACAAGGATGTGCACTCGCACCTACTTTATTCAGTATCATGTTCTCAGCTGTTCTGTCTAATGCTGTATGTGATAGAGATGCAGGAATTCATATGAAATACCAAAAAAAATGAATCAATATGTAAATATTATATTTCCTATCAGTTCATTCCTCTTGTGGACTCCAGGGACCCATTGCGGGGGGGGGGGGGGGGATTAGACCCACTGCCCCTCTTATAAACATGTTGTTAACTCTTTGAGTCCCAGGGGGTTTAGCATCACAGGCCCAGGGGTAGTAAACAAAGTCATAAAATGGGTGCATCATGCGTTTATTGAGCTTCTAGGTAGGAAGCTATGAACATATGGTGCGTTCCTTGGGGCTCAAAGAGTTTAAGTCGACAAATTAGGGTTATTTCCTCTGAAGTCAGATTGCATCTGCCTGAGAGGCCAGGAACCAACATCTGCATACAAATAAGCCAGATCAGTGAAACAGATCAGCACTCAAAACTCATGTCTGGAACAAGACGAAGGTCCAGAAATAGACGACCAACCAGAGTTTTCCACCAGAGTTTTTCTTCAGTTTACAGAAGAAAAAAGAAGAGAAGGAAGAAGAAATCAGTACATGATAGCAGTGAGCAGTTTATTGACAGAGGTTTAGATGTTTTTCATTATTTCTTTTTTATTTTGTTATTGTCCATCTCTTGTGAAGGAGAGAGCAAAGACAAGAGCAAGGACAGCTCCACTAAAGCAAAAACAAAAATCCAGTAGTTTTTTACACTTTGATGAGGAGAGAGCTCGCAGGAAACAGACTGAAAGAGATGAGGTAGATGTTAAATAAAACTGAATTAGTTAATAATTATTTGACATATGCGATTTTTTAATTTCATGTCTGCAGTAAATTGCATGTTGTTTTATAATTGATAATACTTTGATTATGGTCAGAATTGGTCTCATTATCATCTGCATAAAAAAAAAGCCAGTCAGGTTTTCAGTCGTTCAAAAATTGAGAAAGAACAAACATGGACACTGTTGAAGCCTTTCCCGCAAGCTGTGAAATTTGTATCAGCCAATCGGAGGTTGATTTTGGAATAGCCCTTGTAAATGCCAAATGACGTTGAATGTGTTGGCCAAAAAGTGAAAATATTGCAGCTATACTGTAAATTTAAACAACATAGTTATGTCACTCTGTCGGAGTGGTGGGGGGAGTGGTCTTGTTATATACTCAAGGGGGCACCACCTGAACAAGGTTAGTGATCACTGCTCTAATGAATGATGAAGTTATATAAACAGTTAGTGCCCTTTTTCACACCACACTGTGACTGCTGTTATGAACTTCCCAACATACTGTCTCATATCAACACGTTATTTCAACAGCACTATCTGAAACTGATAGAAGACATGCACCGACTCCTTGATGACTAATATGAACTTCCCAACATAATGTCTCATGTCAGCATGTTTTTTCAACAGCGCTGTCTGAAACTGATTCAAGACATGCACCGACTCCGGGACTACTATTATCAAGTATACACAAGGCGTCTGGCTGAAAAAGTTGAAAAACAGCGGAAAGAAATCAAAGAGAAAGACCTTCAAAGCCGAGAAAAGAGAATAAAAAAAGAAGAAGAAGAGGTATGAACACACTGTGTATAATGTCCGACTTATGCTTTTGATAATCATAACAGTGTAAGAACTTGTTATAATAATAATAAATTTTACAGCCTACAGTAACATCAGAGAAACCCTACAATAGCACGATGTGTCTGTAGTCAAGTTGGCCAAAAGAGCAAGAAGCAGCATTTTATGTTTCCCTCGACACCCACAGCCGTAAAAGAGGAAGTGAAGAAGAAGAGCAGCTTATTCAGATTTACAGCAGTACTGAAATCGGAGATTCACAAGTAAAAGAAATATTTGAGGAGAAGAAAAATAATGATGGCACTGGATGTAGCATGCACAGAGGCCAGAGAGTGATGTTTAACATTATAATCTTTGTTTAAGAATCTACAAGTAGCATCATCATCATCAGGTGCCTTGCCGACTGGCGTGGGCGATCATGCCCCTCCATAATCTGCGATCTCCTGCAGTATGTATCAGTTCGTGTGCCGACACACCTACATGCCATGCAACAAGACTGTCAAGCATCTTCTCTCGTTGGCTTCCTCTATCCCTCCTTCTACAGATCTTTCCAGTGGTCACAACATGTTCTATTTTTCCTCTTCTCATAACATGGCTGAAGAATGATGACTGTCTCCTTCTGATGTCTGTGATAAGTTGTCTTCGGGCTCCCGCCTCTTTCAAAACCCCTTGGTTGCTCTTTTTGGCTGTCCAAGGTATTCTAAGCATTATTCTGTAAAACCACATCTCTGAGGCCTCTAGAAATTGTTTGGCCTGCCTACCGATTCACAGCCATATGTTAAAACTGGATGTATGTAGCAAGCAAGAATTCTTTTTATAACTCTCAATGACAAGGGTATATTGCACAAGATGTTTTTCATTTGATAAAATGCAGTTTTTGCCTGTCCTATTCTGTTTCTTATCTCAGTTATGCATCTTCCATCTGAAGTTATCCATGTGCCCAGATACTTAAATTTATGTACTTGTCCTAAAATAAGACCATCGACTTTTATTACACAGCAGGGGGGAGAGGTTATGGCACCTCTTACCGGCCGATGGCCATGTCGTAGAGTTTTTAGGTATTTTATAGAGTTAACTGTCCCACCAACTAACTCGCCTCCTCTCAATGACCATCACTTCTTTTGTTCCACGGCCACTTATTCAATATATTCATGGCTTACCTCTATATCTAGAAGCCTTTCCACCATCCGCCACCTGGTGGATGCGCCTAGTAGAAGGTCAGACTCCTACCCCAGGACAAGTAGCATATGCAATGGAAATTAAAGACAGATTTCCATGGAAAGGCAATGGTAAAAAGGCATTAAGTAATAATGGGTGACATGGAAAGAGCAAGCAGAGGAAGTGAAAGACAGCGGGATTTGGTGGTTGGTTAAGAAAGTTTGTTAGTTAGTCACAGTTCCAGTTTCACAGCAAACAGGTCATTCCATAATTTCTCAACTCCTGTGCCAGCAATAGAACCAGTAACATACACACTCATTGAATATGCAAGGCAGACATCAGGAATTCCAACACACACAGTCCACCACTAGAATCACACTTCATCATCATTAAAAGCTGCATTTACAACACATTAGTGGTTAAACATGTAAGACTGCATAAGGCCCCACCAGTTCTCTGATAACAGGCTGCCAACCATTTTCTGAATCTGCATTTCATGACACAGACCACATTGGGTACCGTTGAAAAGCATTCCAGATGACATCTGGAGCTCACAGTGTCACACCATGCACTCAGTTCAGTAGCTGGGCAATAGAACTATATACTTTCAGTCTATATATTAAGAGAAGTGCAACAGCTAACTGTGTCAGAAGCAAACAACTTTCTCAAACTAAAAATGCTCATCCTGTCTTTCTGCCATATTAGACCAGATGTTCAAATATCAGTGTGAAGATTATATTCTATTGAGGAATGAAAATGTGGGTTGGGGAGGAAGGGGGGGGGGGGGGTTCTAAGATGTACCAGAAGAAGATGACTAGAGAACTAATGTTGGAGGAGACATGATCTTCGCAGCCTTGCTGTAAACCACAATACTGTGTGCCAGCTGCCCCCTCTAAGATAAACACAGAGGAAGAAATAGTCAATCAATCAGTCAGTCAGTCAGCAGATCGATCAGTCAATCAAATTGTAGGACATAAACTGCTCTTACATTTCATTTTCCTAAGGCAGCATCTGTTGTGGATTGATGTGCACCTGCTAGATATTTAAAAGAAATAAAACTCAACAAACTTTTTGTTTTTGTGTGTTTTGATACGAACAGAGAAGATCCAGTCAACAGCTCAAGAAGAGATTAGAGTACCATGTAGCAGAGACTTCAGTTTCATCAGACAGTGTTCCTAAAACTGATCTCTACTACGTAAGTTTGGGATTACTATGTAAGCATGGAATTACTATGTAAGCATGGGATTACTATGTAAGCATGGAATTACTATGTAAGTATGGGATTACTATGTAAGTATGGGATTACTATGTAAGTATGGGATTACTATGTAAGCATGGAATTACTATGTAAGTATGAGATTGCCATGTAAGCATGGAATTACTATGTAAGTATGGGATTACTATGTAAGCATGGAATTACTATGTAAGCATGGAATTTCTATGTAAGTATGTTAAATTTGAGAGGATCTACTTCATTGCACAGGGTTTTATCCCATATGGCTCAATCTCTCTTCGCAGAACAGCTAGCTGCCTGCCGAGAGTGTCACACAGAGAACAAACTCCGTAGCATCAGTGATGATCCCTCAGGGATTTTTTTTATAGATTTCACTCATGAACTGAACAGCGCAGCCATGGAAAGAACTCAGGACTAATACAAACAGCTTGACCATTTCGTCATTCACAGTGTCAATAAATATGGAGTTATTGGATTGTACGTCAGTATGGGAGGACTATTTACATATGAAAATACTATGTAAGTATGGGAATACTATGTAAGTATGGGAATACTATGTAAGTATGGGATTACTATGTTAATACAGGACTACTGTGTAAGTCTGGGATTACTATGTAATAATGAAATTACTTTATAAGAATTGGGATACTTTGTAAGTATCGGGTTGCTATGTAAATATGGGCTTTCCATGTAAGTATTAGATGACTGTGTAAGAATCAGATTACTATGTATGTATGTGATTATTATGTAAGTTAAGGGTTTCTGGGTAAATTTGGGATTACTGTGTAAGTATATGGTTACTTTCTAAGTTAGGGATTATTCTGTAAGTTTGGGTTACTGTGTAAGTTTGGAGTTACTCTGTAGGTTTGGGGTTACTATTAATAATTATTGGCTACTGTTTTTAACAGCAGAAAGTCACCGTAGTGAATAGTTAAGCGATTTGCCCTGAGCTGTGATAATCGTGGACTCTGTCATTTGACTCCTGAGAGCATAAAATTTCATCAGTCTTCTGGGGTTGTTACCGGAAGTATGGAATTATACCTTTATGTGATGTTCTTTGCAGAAGAATGTTGAATTAAGGATCAATATCACAGCACTTAGGACACTCCCATAAGTACTCCATCCCCATTTTCAGCAGCAAATAAAGAGTTCCAATTCCGATGGCACCAGTCACCCTCTGATTGTATATCCGTCTCATCCTTCCCCTGAGTGTTGAGTGTCGGCCAGATCCCCTGGTAACTCCTCACATTGCCATTCTCCTAAGACCATAATGATCTATATGCTCCGCCACACTGTTCACTCGTTCCCAAAAGGGCCCTCACAAATTCTAGCTTGTCATACATCAATTCACCACCAAGCGGCGCAGAGCCGGGTTCTTGACTGACTGCTGTGCAGAAAGAAAGCAAGTTATATAGGATAATACTTAGTGCAAATAAAGTGATCCTCTCACATTAAGACAGCCTTGTGTGTAAATGTATCATCCTGACAAATGTATCATCCTGACAAACGTATCATCATGACAAATGTATCATCATGACAAATGTATCATCCTGACAAATGTATCATCCTGACCTTTGCAGGCCCTTTGCAAAACATTGCTGTCATCTGCTTGAAAGAAACCGGGTCTCTCACCAACTCTCTCACCTCATACACTTTCCTATCCAAGTTGTCACTTGAATCTTGTAAATATCTTCATGCTGGTCTGTCCCTGGCCCGCTTTCCTGTTACCATTCCTTCTGCCTAATTCTTTCCAATCCACGGAGGGGTTTATTAAGGCAAAAATATTTCAATTTCCAAAACAATCTTCTTTGATGTTCAGATAGGTTTCTAGGTGTCTTTGGATAATAATGCGGTAGTTTCCCCTTGCTTTCCACATTCACATGGCTTTAGACTGTGTCCTCAGCCTTTCGCAAAAATATTATATTGCCAGGGCAAGTGAGTGCCGTGCTCTGTGATAAATGCATTGTCAACAAGAAAGAAGGCAAAAATATTAGGAGGTTCATCAGTCACCATCAAACTTGCGTAGTGAGTCACTAGAATGTCCTTGCATTGGAACCCACAGAGCCCAAGAAAAATAAAAGATAGAGGAGGCCTTTGAAAACCGAAAAGTAAATTAGAGACAGATATTAATGATGCAGGATGGACATGGAAGCAGCCACAGAAAATAGGCTGGCTGCACATTACATTGTTAACCTTCTCCTCATCTTACTATCTATGTGACTTATGACCTCCCGCACTTACGACCAAGCAAAATTAGTTATTATAAATAGTAAATAAAGAAAAATAACTACATTGGTAGGATCAACAAGTTCCAGGAACTGATGCCTAAAGTGCAGTAGCATTTGTTTATACGTATCTAGACTGAATTGTTATGTTTTATGTGNGTATTGAATAATGTGTGTTCTTGTATGTTGATGTTGAGTACTCCTGTCTGTGTGGAATTGTGTGTATTGATGTTGAGTGTTCCTGTCTGTGTGGAATTTTGTGTATTGATGTTGAGTGCTCCTGTCTGTGTTGAACAATTTGTGTTGTTATGTGTCGATGTCGACTGCTCCTGTCTCTGTGGAACAATGTATGTTTTTATGTGTCAATGTTTGTGTGGAAGCTTCAGTTTTGTGCGTACATCTGTTTTAAATTTACTCCTCATTTCTTCTTCGCATTCACTGGCTGTAGATTCTGTTGGAAAATTTCGGTTGTTCGTCCACATTTCGAAATTAGTCTTGTTCAAAAACCTGAGTTGCGTGCACATTCTTTTTACTGATCTGACTTACTTGTATGCAGATTGTTGGTTCCTCACTTCTCAAGCAGATGGACTTCGAAAGAAGCACACCTACTTTGTCGCCACTTACGACATGCTTTTTAGGGGTCAGTGGGTCTATTTTGCCAAACCCCCCCCCCCCCCCATCCCCCTCCTCCCCCACCCCAAATAGGACTCCGGAATTCACACGGAGGTTGCAAAACACAATTCCTGATTTTAAAAAAGTTGTGCTTTGGTGCGTGTAGGGGAAACCACTTTTATTGTATACATGTAAAACTTCACATTTTAAACAGACAAAGTGGGAGTCATCTAATCGCAAGGGAAATGTGTAAACAAAAATATAGGATGACGGAAAACAGAGGAGGTAGTACTACAATATCCCTTCAAATTCTAAACTGTTAGAGGATTCCGGCTGGACAGTTGAGAAAGGCCCTGAACAAAACTAGAAAGGATCATTTGACAAACTAACAAATTACAAGTATTTATGTCTATAAACTTACTCAAATACGCACAAGATTAAATGTATGCTCGATTTAAAAATGTATAAACTACTGTGGAGCCAAAAATATATGGTAAACACGGAAAATAATCATGACAGTTTAATAGAGCTGATGAAACCGATAGCCAGTGCAAGTTTTAAACAGGTAAAGGCAATACAATAAAAATAAAAATTACTATTTATATTTCAACAAGTAGGCTTTGTGGCTAAGTCGATGCTAACGCTTCGCAATGCCGAGATGCCAGGTTCGATCCCAGCTGTGGACCATGCGCCTTACGTTAGTTTCCACAGTGGTATCAAGAAAGCCGACCGTCCAGGAGCAATGGCAAACTACTGGACGTAAATTTGCCTAGAAAAACCACACAGCCAGGGGTTGTTGGGATTGGTTCTGCAACGTTCTCTAAAGGATACGCAACTAACCTATTCCAACAAGCCAACAGCGATACTTACCAACTTGCTCCAATTTTAAAACACCCTGCTATCCCAGCAAAGACAAAAAGACAAATCATAAATACAATTTTTGTACCGACTTTAGGTTACCAATGTCAGACTTGGACAGTGACAAAAGAACACGAAAGAAAACTAGCCATGAGATGAGATGTTTGAGAATGGCTGTGAATAAAACCAGAAGAGATGAATGAGAAACTACGTGATCACAAGAACTGTTGGAACAACAACAACCATTGTCAAAATTATTGAGAAACAAAGAGTGAAATGGTTTGGTCATCTAATGAGAATGAAACCAACGATGACAGCAGCAAGAACTTACAACCTAAAAATCGAAATATAAAGAGGCAGGGGAACACGAGAAGAATATGGATTGAAGGAGTCACCGACATTTTGCGACTGCATAAGATCACGGAATATCAAACGACCGAGCGCGTCCTGGCTCGGCCGCCGATCGTCTGATGAGCTGCGACGCCTAGCGGCATAAGCAGATATTGACAACAGAAGAAGTTATGTTTTACCGCCCTAAGAATTGTGAGGCCCTGTGGATACGTGTTGCACATTCATAAATACGACCCTGATTACGAAGGCGCTCTGCACGTCATGTGTTCATTTCACGGCTTCGGTTCACGAGTGCAACTAAGAGACCCCGGGATCGTCGCTGGAGCTACCGTGTTCATGCTTTCGGTGACGCTCTCGCCAGGCTTGCTAACCGTTCTGCGGATAGAGACCGGGCCATGTGAGACAAAAACCCGTTGCAATTAGTCGATCATCTCGCCTTTAACCTGATGATGCTGAACTGACATCTCAAGGTACAAGAGAAACATAGTGAGATCAGAATCGTCTTCCTCTTGGCATTTACCGGCAGTAAACTCCGGCGGAAAGTTCTGGTCGTTCGTCCGATTTTAGGCTCTCATGCTGTTCTAGAACCTGAGTGTTGCGTGCACATCCGTTTTACACATCTGGCTCATTTGTATACACATTGTTGGTTTCTTGCCTCTCGGGCAGATGCACTTCCTTCGAAGGAATCTCCCAAATAGTCGACTCTTACTACATGTTTGCTGGGGAGATACTGGGTCTATTCTCCCTTTTCCCCATCATTGGACCCGGAAACTAGACGGGGAAGATCAGAATAAAATGTGAGAGACCAAAACGGATGCTAGAGACCTAGAGTTATCTCCTCTAACAATAATGTCCCCTGTAACTATGGTAACAAATAATCAACATGGCGGAGTAAATAAAGCACAGTTGAATATCTGCTGATTAATTGTATGATTTTCAATCTGATCTGCAATGACAGGTGCACGACAAGCTGTGCGAACTGAGTCTCAACTCAAATATTCTTCCAACTACAAGAGATCCACTTTGCCTTATCTGTTGGCAGAATATGGGTTGGAAAGTACAGAATCGTTTCCGCGACTCACACAACAGGCATGTACATTTGTACTTAGTTAGTTAGTTAGTTAGTTGGGTTATCATCATTGCACTCCGGACATGTCCATAGGTGCTCAGATCCTCCCCTCAGTATGAATCCCAACGTCCGATGGCTAATAGTACCAGTTCTATGTTGATTAACAAGTCTTCTGACGTGTCCGGTGTGCGTCTCGTTTTTTGCTGTGCCGATCTTAATTCCCAAGTCTGCCATTCTGGCGAGTGATGTGGATTCACTGCCACCAAAGTCCTCTATCCTTCCCATTTCTCTGAGGGCATTGATAATATCAGCATGATCCATAGGCCGACCGTCGGTAGTGATAGCGGATCCAGCCAATCTGTCAGCTCTTTCATTTCCATCGACGCCTGCGTGTCCCGGAACAAAAATAAAGGTGACTCCTCGCACAGTGGACTTCTGAATTGATTCAAGCCATTGTCTTCGCACTGAACCTGCCTGAACCCTCCGGATCATACTCATTGAATCACTGAGTATACATATGCGGGTGTATTTTTGTGTTTCAAGCCAGGCAAAACGCTTGCGTCACTGCCATCACCTCCATCGTCATGCTGCTGGTTGTCATGGAGAAGGCGCCGTTGGCTTTCTTGACTGTTCTGCCCGCTGAGCGTGCTGTAAATGCCCATGCGCTTCTTCTTTGGCGTATAAACTGATCCGTCTGTATAGATTAGTGCATCTGCTTCGTCTGAATTTTCACACGATGAGAGCGTTGACCTCTGCATTAACAGCAACAGGATTATCTTCTCTACATCGCCTGTTGAGTGTGACAATACAGGAAAATGTACAAATAAACGCCTGAAGCACAGGTATCCATTCTGCACCAGGTATGATGTCGGTTAGGCTGCATATTTGCCTAATAACATCTTCTGCCCGACCTAGCCACGATTTTCCCCTCTTCAGTCTGTCGCCCTTTTCACTAAAAAGCGCTTGATGCAGTGGGTGTTTCTTATCAGCACATATTTTGAGGTATGCCGAGCCCCTCCACATCCTGATCCTTTGGTTCATTGTTGGAAAGTCAAGTAGATACCTCATTGCTCCACAGGATGTGTCTCTTGTACATCCCAAAATAATACGCATGGCTTCATTTTGCACCTTCTCGAGTCGTTCAATCTGGGTAGCACTGACAGTGAGGATGGCCAGAGCGTATTCAATGGGGGGAAAGGACCAGACCATAGAATAGAAGCACCAGCAGTCTTTGCTCGATATTGAAAGCAGCCATAATCCTCATTGCAGATAGACCTTTGCGTGCTTTTGTTATCGCATGGTCAACGTGTTCCCTGAATGACAAGCTGCGATCGGAACCTCACCCCGAGAAACGTCATAACGTTGGTTCTGATCAATACATTATCACGCATTTTCACTTCTGGTAAGTCCGACTTGACAATGTGATTGTTCAAAGAGAACCATGACACTGATGCCTTCGAGGGATTGACATAGGCATTGGAACCATCACACCAGGCGGCAATTCGATCGAGTTCTTTGTGCATTGTGCTGGCGATCTCCTGTCTATCACGCCCTCGTCGATAAATCAAAATGTCATCAGCAAATGACAAAGTCCTTTCCTTTCCATTCAACTGCTGCTCAGTGATCATCACCGTATAAACATTGAATAAGACTGGTGATAGCGGTGATCCCTGTGGCAAGCCTGGACATATCGTTTGCGGTTCTGAGGACCAGCTACCACATCTTAGTACAATCTTTCTCTGGAACAGGACCGCAGCAATCCAGCGGATCAGAATAGGATTGACTTCTAGTTTAAGCAGTAATTGCATTAAAATAATCATATGGTACTTTATTGTAGGCATCTTCTAAGTCCAACACTTGCCGCACATGTCTCTTCTTTAATCTGAAATCCCTCGTACACATCGTAGGCGAAAACAGCAGCATTGGACCATGTCTCTTTCTTCAATCTGTACCCTCCAAGTGTTGATGGGAACTTATCATGTAGTTCCAAGTAGGTGGTCAATCTTTGTGCGACAATTTTTTCCAAAAGTTTGCCAACAGTATTCTGCATCGAGATGATTCTGTAGCCGCAGATCTTTGAGTGGTCTTTATTAGGCTTTGGTAGTGGAAACAAATAACTATGGAGCCATTCCTCTTGTATCTGGCCACTCTGGATGCTGATATTGAATTCCTTTGCCACGCTTTTCAAATCAGCATTCGACATCATCAGCATGTTTAGTAGTAAAAAATTAATGTTTACGAATAATAATAATAAATTCAAATTTCATTGAGGATATTCTTCTTCTTCGTGTTTACCAGCTGTAAACTCTGGCAGGAAGTTCTTGTTGTTCATCCACCTTCGGATTGCAGTCCTGTTGCGTGTGCATTTTTTTACAGGTCTGACTCCTTTGTATGCAGACTGCTGGTTTCTTTCCTCTCAGGCAGATGCACTCCGACTTCGAAGGACCATTGATGATGATAAGGACTATATGTTTCGTGATTTTAGTAATATTTAAATCAGTTTAATTTGATTCAGTCTATGAAAGATTTTGGCAATGTTTAAATATAGCAGCCCATAAAATGGCTCTCCTGCGAACTTCTACCCAATATTATGGCAGCCAAACAAATAGCCTAACAGGGCCTCAGTCGTGTGTAAAATGCGGACTTTCTGCCAAGGAACAAATCGCGGTAAAACTAGAATCGGCTCTAAATAACGAAACAAATGCTCTAACAGGGTCTCAGCGATATGTTAATTGCGGACCTGTTTCTGCGACTATGCCGCACCGCCGACAGTATCCCCGCGCCGCCATGTGCAGCACAGGGGATACTGTCGGCAGTGAGTTTAACCGCGTTTTGGGCATGCCAAAAAGTGTGAGGACAACAACGACGCTAATCTGCATCGGAGCGCGTGGTCTCCCCGCCATGTGGCTATTATCGTCTGTAATGTTGCTTGTCTCGAAATTGTCAACGGTCACTATTATTGTCTGGTACTATCGTCTGCAGTGTTGCATCTCTTGAAATTGTCAAGTAATCCTAGTTTTTGCCGCGATTTGTTCCTTGGTAGAAAGTCCGCATTTTACACATTACTGAGGCCCTGTTAGGGTATTTGCTTGGCTGCCATAATATCGGGTAGAAGTTCGGAGGAGAGCCCAAAAAATGTTTATGAGGATTGTAGAGCAACTGCGTGGTGGAATGCAGACTAAAATCCAAGAAATGGAGAAATATCTGAACCTTTCCCTGTCAGAAACGATGTGAAACAAGGATGTGCACTGGCACCTACTTTATTCAGTATCATGTTCTCAGCTGTGCTGTCTAATGCTGTATGTGATAGAGATGCAGGAATTCATATGAAATATTTAAAAATATGAATCAATATGTAAATATAATATTTCCTATCAGTTCATTCCTCTTGTGGACTCCATTTACCCATTGCGGGGGGGGGGGGGGGGTTAGACCCACTGCCCCTCTTATAAACATGTCGTTAACTCTTTGAGTCCCAGGGGGTTTAGCATCACAGGCCCAGGGGTAGTAAACAGAGTCATAAAATCGGTGCATCATGCGTTTATTGGGCTTCTAGGTAGGAAGCTATGAACATGTGGTGCGTTCCTTGGGGCTCAAAGAGTTTAAGTCGACAAATTAGGGTTATTTCCTCTGAAGTCAGATTGCATCTGCCTGAGAGGCCAGGAACCAACATCTGCATACAAATAAGCCAGATCAGTGAAACAGATCAGCACTCAAAACTCATGTCTGGAACAAGACGAAGGTCCAGAAATAGACGACCAACCAGAGTTTTCCACCAGAGTTTTCCACCAGAGTTTTCCACCAGTTTTCCACCAGAGTTTTTCTTCAGTTTACAGAAGAAAAGAGAAGAGAAGGAAGAAGAAATCAGTACATGATAGCAGTGAGCAGTTTATTGACAGAGGTTTAGATATTTTTTGTTATTTATTTTTTATTTTGTTATTGTCCATCTCTTGTGAAGGAGAGAGCAAAGACAAGAGCAAGGACAGCTCCACTAAAGCAAAAACAAAAATCCAGTAGTTTTTTACACTTCGATGAGGAGAGAGCTCGCAGGAAACAGACTGAAAGAGATGAGGTAGATGTTAAATAAAACTGAATTAGTTAATAATTATTTGACATATGCGATTTTTAAATTTCATGTCTGCAGTAAATTGCATGTTGTTTTATAATTGATAATACTTTGATTATGGTCATAATTGGTCTCATTATCATCTGCATAAAAAAAAGCCAGTCACGTTTTCAGTCGTTCAAAAATCGAGAAAGAACAAACATGGATACTGTTGAAGCCTTTCCTGCAAGCTGTGAAATTTGTATCAGCAAATCGGAGGTTGATTTTGGAATAGCCCTTGTAAATGCCAAATGACGTTGAATGTGTTGGCCAAAAAGTGAAAATATTGCAGCTATACTGTAAATTTAAACAACATAGTTATGTCACTCTGTCGGAGTGATTGGGGGGGGGGGGGGGAGTGGTCTTGTTATACACTCAAGGGGGCACCACCTGAACAAGGTTAGTGATCACTGCTCTAATGAATGATGAAGTTATATAAACAGTTAGTGCCCTTTTTCAGACCACACTGTGACTGCTGTTATGAACTTCCCAACATACTGTCTCATATCAACACGTTATTTCAACATCACTATCTGAAACTGATAGAAAACATGCACTGACTCCTTGATGACTAATATGAACTTCCCAACATAATGTCTCATGTCAGCACGTTTTTTCAACAGCACTGTCTGAAACTGATTCAAGACATGCACCGACTCCGGGACTACTATTATCAAGTATACACAAGGCGTCTGGCTGAAAAAGTTGAAAAACAGCGGAAAGAAATCAAAGAGAAAGACCTTCAAAGCCGAGAAAAGAGAATAAAAAAAGAAGAAGAAGAGGTATGAACACACTGTGTATAATGTCCGACTTATGCTTTTGATAATCATAACAGTGTAAGAACTTGTTATAATAATAATACATTTTACAGCCTACAGTAACATCAGAGAATCTCTACAACAGCACGATGTGTCTGTAGTAGAGTTGGCCAAAAGAGCAAGAAGCAGCACCTTATGTCTCCCTTGACACCCACAGCCGTAAAAGAGGAAGTGAAGAAGAAGAGCAGCTTATTCAGATTTACAGCAGTACTGAAATCGGAGATTCACAAGTAAAAGAAATATTTGAGGAGAAGAAAAATAATTATGGCACTGGATGTAGTACGCACAGAGGCCAGAGAGTGACGTTTAACATTGTAATCTTTGTTTAAGAATCAACAAGTAGCATATGCAATGGAAATTAAAGACAGATTTCCGTGGAAAGGAAATGGTAAAAATGGATAAGTAATAATGGAGGACATGGAAAGAGAAAGCAGAGGAAGTGAAAGACAGCGTGATTTGGTGGTTGGTTAAGAAAGTTAGTTTGTTAGTTAGTCACAGTTGCAGCTTCACAGCACACAGTTAAAAAAAGTTAGTTGCGCATACTTTACAGGACGTTGCAGAACCAACCCCTAACAGCGCCTGGCTGTGTGTGGTATTCTCTTGGACAAATTTTAAAAGTTCCAGTAGGTTTGCCATTGCCTTTCTGGGACTGTCGGCTTCTTGCCCGCAACTGGTCCCAACCCGGCAAACCCGGCATTAGAAGCGAACGTTCGCCCCAAAGACTTGCCCCAAAAGCCGACACAGCACACAGGTTCCCTTCCATAATTTCTCAAAATCTTTTTTCCAGCAAAAAAAACCCCAAAATACCCATCCCCCTCTCTTGTAAAAAAAAAAAAAAAAAAGGAACAATTAAAGGGTTTTAGAAGGCCAAAGGGGGGCCCGTACATACACACTCATTAAGTGCAAAAGGAAACTATCGGGAACCGGGACACCCCAGTCCCACCTAGAACCCTTCCCCCATCATTTTAAAAGCAAACAAATTTCAACAAACTAGCGGGAAAATGCAATACTGCATAAGGCACCACCGTTTCTGAAACGGCTCCCAAAACCCTTTTTTGAATTTTCATTTTGACACAGACCACCCTTGGGGAAGGTTTAAAAGCATTCCGAAAGGGCATCTGCAGCTCCCCAAAATGTCACACCATGCATTTCCCCATCAATTTACCCAAACCCAACTTCTTATATTGGGCCAAAAAAAAACCACACCTTTATTACACAAAGGGGAAAAGGGAGGCACCCACCGATGCATGAGAAAAGAGGTTATTTTAAGAGTTAAAGGGGTTCCACAATAAAAGACTTTTCAAAGAATAATTCCTTTTGTCCACAGGCCAAAAGGTAGTTTAAATTAATTTGGCTACATCAAAAATAAATTAAAGCCTTTCCATGAAGGTGGATGGTAAGTAAAAGGGGGGACTACCCAAGGAAAAGAGCTTTTTGTGGAAATATTTTAAGCCCCAGATTCCATAAAAAAATTGGTAAAAAGGCAATCAAAATAAGGGGTTTGCCTTGGAAAAAGAAAGGGGCAGAGGAAAGTGAAAACAGCGGGATTGGTGGTGGTAAGGAAAATTTGTTACACACTTCCTCATCATTAAAAAGCAGCATTTACAACAAACTAGCGGTAAAACATGCAATAATGCCATAAGGCCACCACCAGTTCTCTGATAACAGGCCAACAACAATTTTCTGAATCGCAGTTCATGACACAGACCAAAATTGGGTACAGTGAAAAGCATTCAAGATGACATCTGCAGCTCACAGTGCACACCATGCACTGAGTGAGTCAGTAGCGGGGCAAATAGAACCTATAACTTTCAGTCTATTATTAGGGGAAAGTGCAACAGCTAACTGTGTCGACAGCAAACAACTTTCTCAAACTAAAATGCTCGTCCTGTCTTTCTGCCATATTAGACCAGATGATTCAATATTCAGTGTGAAGATATATTCTATTGAGGAATGAAAAATGTGGGTTGGGGAGGGAAAAGGGGGGGGGGGGGTTCTAAGATGTACCAGAAGAAGATGACTAGAGAACTAATGTTGGAGGAGGACATGATCTTCGCAGCCTTGCTGTAAACCACAATACTGTGTGCCAGCTGCCCTCTCGAAGATAAACACAGAGGAAGAAATAGTCATAAATCAGTCAGTCAGTCACGCAGATCGATCAGTCACCAAATTGTAGGGACGTAAACTGCTCTTACATTTCATTTTCCTAAGGCAGCATCTGTTGTGGATTGATGTGCACCTGCTAGATATTTAAAAGAAATAAAACTCAACAAACTTTTTGTGGTTTGATACGAACAGAGAAGATCCAGTCACCGGCTCAAGAAGAGATTAGAGTACCATGTAGCAGAGACTTCAGTTTCATCTGACAGTGTTCCTAAAACTGATCTCTACTATGTAAGTATGGGATTACTATGTAAGCATGGAATTACTATGTAAGCATGGAATTACTATGTAAGCATGGAATTACTATGTAAGTATGGAATTACTATGTAAGTATGGGATTACTATGTAAGTATGGGATTACTATGTAAGCATGGAATTACTATGTAAGTATGAGATTACCATGTAAGCATGGAATTACTATGTAAGTATGGGATTACTATGTAAGTATGGGATTACTATGTAAGCATGGAATTACTATGTAAGTATGAGATTACCATGTAAGCATGGAATTACTATTAACTAATGGGATTCTATGTAAGCATGGAATTACTATGTAAGCATGGATTTCCTATGTAGTATGTTAAATTTGAGAGGATCGACTTCATTGCACAGTGTTTTATCTCCCATATGCCTCAATCCTCGTTCACAGAACGGCTAGCTGCCTGCTCGAGAGTGTCACACAGAGAAACAAACCTCCGTAGCACCAGTGATGATCCCTCAGGGGATTTTTTTTCCTAGATTTTCACTCGTGAACTGAACAGCGCAGCCATGGAAAGAACTCAGGACTAATACAAACAGCTTGACAATTTCGTCATTCACAGTGTAAATAAATATGGAGTTATTGGATTGTACGTCAGTATGGGAGTTCTATTTACATATGAAAATACTATGTAAGTATGGGAATACTATGTAAGTATGGGATTAATATGTTAATACAGGACTACTGTGTAAATCTGGGATTACTATGTAATAATGAAATTACTTTATAAGAATTGGGATACTTTGTCAGTATGGGGTTGCTATGTAAATATGGGCTTTCCATGTAAGTATTAGATAACTGTGTAAGAATCAGATTACTATGTAAGTATGTGATTATTATGTAAGTTAAGGGTTTCTGGGTAAATTTGGGATTATTGTGTAAGTATATGGTTACTTTCTAAGTTAGGGATTATTCTGTAAGTTTGGGTTACTGTGTAAGTTTGGGGTTACTATTAATAATTATTGGCTACTGTTTTTAACAGCAGAAAGTCACCGTAGTGAATAGTTAGGCGATTTGCCTTGAGCTGTGATAATCGTGGACTCTGTCATTTGACTCCTGAGAGCATAAAATTTCATCAGTCTTCTGGGGTTGTTACCGGAAGTATGGAATTATACCTTTTTGTGATGTTCTTTGCAGAAGAATGTTGAATAAGGGATCAACATCACAGCACTCAGGACACTCCCATAAGTACTCCGTCCCCATCTTCAGCAGCAAGTGAAGACTTCCAATTCCAATGGCACCAGTCACCGTCTGATTGTATATCCATCTCATCCTTCCCCTGAGTGTTGAGTGTCGGCCAGATCCCCTGGTAACTCCTCACATCGCCAGTCTCCTAAGACCATAATGATCTATATGCTCCGCCACACTGTTCACTCATTCCCAAAAGGGCCCTCACAAATTCTAGCTTGTTATACATCAATTCACCATGAAGCGGTGCAGAACCGGGTTCTTGACTGACTGCTGTGCAGAAAGACATCAAGTTATATAGGATAATACTCAGTGCAAATCCTGACAAATGTATCATCCTGACAAACGTATCATCCTGACAAATGTATCATCATGACAAATGTATCATCCTGACAAATGTATCAACCTGACAAGTGTATCATCCTGACAAATGTATCATCCTGACAAATGTATCATCCTGACAAATGTATCATCCTGACCTTTGCAGGCCCTTTGCAAAACATTGCTGTCATCTGCTTGAAAGAAACCGGGTCTCTCACCAGCTTTCTCACCTCATACACAAGTTGTCACTTGAATCTTGTAAATATTTTCATGCTGGTCTGTCCCTGGCCCGCTTTCCTGTTACCATTCCTTCTGCCTAATTCTTTCCAATCCATGGAGGGGTTTATTATGGCAAAAATATTTCAGTTTCCAAAACAATCTTCTTTGATGTTCAGATAGGTTTCTAGGTGTCTTTGGATAATAATGTGGTAGTTTCCCCTTGCTTTCCACATCCACATGGCTTGAGACTATGCCCTCAGCCTTTCGCAACATATTATATTGCCAGGGCAAGTGGGTGCCCTGCTCTGTGATAAATGCATTGCATATTAGGAGGTTCATCAGTCACCATCAAACTCGCATAGTGAGTCACTAGAATGTCCTTGCATTGGAACCCACAGAGCCCAAGAAACATTAAAGATAGAGGAGGCCTTTGAAAACCGAAAAGTAAATTAGAGACAGATATAAACGATGCAGGCTGGACATGGAAGCAGCCACAGAAGATAGGCTGGCTGCACACCACATTGTACACCTTCTGCTCGTCTTACTACCTATGTGACTTATGACCTCCCGCAGTTACGACCAAGCAAAATTAGTTAATATAAATAGTAAATAAAGAAAGATAACTACATTGGTAGGATCAAAAGTTTCCAGGAACTGATGCCTAGAGTGCAGAAGCATATACATATCTAGACTGAATTGTTATGTTTTATGTGCAAATTTTGTAACCTATTTCAGTTAAAATAGTGTTGAGAAATATAAATTTGACATTTGACAAAAAGTTCGAGGAACTGATACCTAGAGCGCAGCAGCATATATTTATATGTATATAGGTTGAATTTTTATGTTTTATTTGCAAATGTTGTAACCTATTTCAATGAAAATAGTGTTGAGAAATATAAATTAGACATATGACCAGTTGGACTTACAGCTTCACCCCAATATTTGACGTAATTAAAATTTTTTTATTTTAAAGCCCCACCCTGGCTGTCGTCAGGGGTCCTAATATAACCTGGGACTTTTGCTGGAGTGATTCTCATCTGATAGTGGGGCCTTGTGTCACTAGGTGTTTATCACTAGTTGTGCAGTCCTCATGGGGTTTTACTGTGACTCACTCACTCACTCAGTTGGACAATACATTAACCAGCTATTGGTTGGAATGGAACTCAGCTGTCAGCCGAGGAGACTGTTTGTGTTTCTGCTCACTTTTATGTTTACCTACATCACCCTTTCTTATAATCATAGAAACCAATATAATGTAGGCTTTCTCAGAGATAAAGAAATTAAGGAACAGTTCTCAGTTACGGTCTCTAATAAGTACCAGGTGTTGCAGCAGCTAGCTGAAGATGTCAACACGGAAGTCTGCTGGGATCAGATCAAAGGAATCTGGAATGAATCTTGCGTAGAAGTTCTTGGCAAGAAAGAAAGGAAACATAAAGCATGGATAACACCAGAAACCATTAAACTGATTGAAGATAGGAAAAAGTAAAAAGGCAGAATTAAACAATAGCAAAACTAGAGCTGCTAAAGCTAGAGCTCAGAGAAAATACACAGAAGCCAACAAGGAAGTTGGGAGGCATATAAGGGCAGATAAAGTGAAATATCTAAATGATCTAGCACAAGAAGCAGAGACAGCGGCAGCAAAAGGAAACCTCAGAGAACTTTACAGTAACACAAGAAAATTAGTAGGTAAATATAGTCAGCCAACTGGATCAATCAAAAAGTCAAGGAAAGGTACTTACTAACACTAAAGATCAAATGGACAGATGGGTTGAATATTTTGAAATGCTTCTAAATAGACCAGGCCCAGAGGTTCCCCCAGATATCCAGCCTTTAGAAATGGAACTGGAAATCAACTGTGAGATGCCATCCAAAGAGGAAATTAGGAAAGCTATAAATCTATTCAAGGAAGGAAAGGCGACAGGCCCAGACGGTATCCCAGCTGAAGCCATCAGGGCCAACATAAACACATCAACAGAATTGCTACATAGATTATTCAGTAAAGTTTGGGAGACCGAAGAAATACCAGCAGACTGGAGAGAAGGATATCTTGTGAAACTGCCCAAAAAAGGTGATCTACAGGAGTGTGAAAACTATAGAGGAATTATGTTGCTGTCAGTTCCTGGAAAAATATTAAGTAGAATTATTTTGGAAAGATTAAAAGATGCTATTGATAAAAAGCTAAGGCAGGTTTTTCGGTCAAACAATTCCTGTACTGACCAGATACCCACATTACGTATTATAATAGAGCAAAGCATTGAACTGAACTCACCACTTTACATTGGATTTATAGACTATGAAAAAGCATTTGACAGCATTGATAGGGAATCTCTTTGGAAATTGATGGGGCACCATGGAATCCCACAGAAAATTATCAACTTAGTAAAGGCAACATTTAAAGACATGAAATGTCGAGTTCTTCATGACGGGGGAAAACTAACAGATGCATTTGAAATAAAAACAGGTGTGCGACAGGGATGTCTTTTGTCGCCCCTTCTTATTTTTACTGGCTATAGACTGGACTATGAAAACAGTAACTGCTAACTTACCAAGAATGGAATTCAGTGGACCCCTACAAAACAGCTTGATAATCTGGACTTCGCTGATGATATTGCTCTTCTGTCCCATTCACGGAATCAGATGCAAGATAAATTAAATATACTTAATGCGAGATCAAAGCAGCTTGGTCTGAAAATCCATAAAGGAAAGACAAAGATAATGAGAATAAATCAGGCAAATAGTAATGTGGTTTCTCTTAATGGCACCCCACTCCAAGACGTGGAGTCGTACACCTATTTAGGCAGTAATGTAGATAAAGATGGAGGAACTGATAGAGATATTAAAATAAGAATACAAAAGGCAAGAGGGGCTTTCATAGCACTAGGGAATTTGTGGAGGTCAAAAGAAATTAAAAGAAATACTAAACTAAAAATTTATAATTCTAATGTCAAATCAGTACTATTGTATGGGGCGGAAACATGAAGAACAACCAAGGCAATTACTAATAAATTACAGACATTCATTAACTGGTGCCTGCGCAGAATAGAGGGAATAAAATGGTATGATAGAATAACTAATGTAGAACTTTGGGAGAGAACTAAACAGGCTCCAGTGGACCAGGAAGTGAGGAAAAGACTCTGGCGTTGGATAGGGCACACACTGAGAAAACAGGAGAACAGCATTACTAGAATGTCTTTGCATTGGAACCCACAGGGGCATAGGAATAAAGGAAGGCCAAAAAACACATGGAGAAGAGAGCTGGAGAACGAGGTTAGAAAGATTGGGAGGACATGGGGAGAGCTCCATGCAATGGCGAAGGATAGAACGACTTGGCGTGAGTTGGTTGAGGGCCTATGCTCCATTGGGGGATAGAAAGGCAGAAGAAGAAGAAGACATCACCCTTTTCTTGCTGTTGTTGAAACAGGCATATGGTTTCAGGCCAGTACTTTTGTACACCAGGCGATACACGAGGGGTGATGTGATTAACATCATGCTAGTCCCCTTTACTTCCCAGGACATTACCTGATACTCATATTAGGTTTGGTTCACGTAGAAGCTAAGATAAATTTTGAAAAACAAAACAACAAAAACTGCCTATATACGGATTTGAACCCTAGACCTTCTCGACCAGCAGGTGGGTTTCTAGCCACTAGAGTACCATGCTCCCTTGTTCATTATGCTGGAGCTATATTCTTATGCTTTCAATATTTTTTCTCCACATTGGTTCTGAGGCCTCATAGTTGGGAGGGGGGAGGGGGCGGCAGAGGAGTGGACCCTCTGCCCCTTAACAAGCATGTCCTAGGAGTCAGCTAATTAGAGATGTTTCCTTCAAAGTCAATGCATCAGCCTGAGGCCAGGAACCAACAGTCTGCACACAGATAAACCAGACCTGTAGAATGGATGGGCTCTCAAAACTCAGGTTGTGGAACAAGACTAAAGTGCAAAAGTGGATGAACAAGCAGAACTTTCTACAAGAGTTTACAGCCAGTGAATGCAAAGAAGAAGTGTATTGTTTGCCTTTTTATTTATACCATTTTATTGCCTTTATTGCCCTTTTTTTTGGTATAGAATTTTATTGGACAAAATTGTATGTTTCAACAGATTGTTGGACTGGAAGATAAACTTGTGCGAGAAGGAAAACTCAAGACAATGGATGATTTGAATAAATTTAGATTCGAGATTGAAGATCCTCATGTGTTCTACTCCACATTTAAAGTGACTAAATCTACAGGTATGCATAGATTTATGCTTGTGGCTGCCTTATACTTCTAATGCTTGTGTGTGCTAATGGAAATGTTGAGACTGCAGTCTGTGTCCGTTTCTCCACAAGGGACAGTGATAAACATTCTGTGTGTTTTTCGTTGACACAGAAGTGGAGCAACAACGTCGTGTACCCATTTACTGCGAAGCTGAAACTAAGATTACCATGATGACATTTATGCTTTTAATTCTTCTTCTTCTTTAGCATTCACCTGCTGTAAACCTGGCTGGAAAGTTCTTCTTGTTCATCCACTGGAAAGTTCTGCTTGTTCCTCCACTGGAAAGTTCTGCTTGTTCCTCCACTGGAAAGTTCTGCTTGTTCTCCACTGGAAAGTTCTGCTTGTTCTTCCACTGGAAAGTTCTGCTTGTTCCTCCACTGGAAAGTTCTGCTTGTTCCTCCACTGGAAAGTTCTGCTTGTTCCTCCACTGGAAAGTTCTGCTTGTTCCTCCACTGGAAAGTTCTGCTTGTTCCTCCACTGGAAAGTTCTGCTTGTTCCTCCACTGGAAAGTTCTGCTTGTTCCTCCACTGGAAAGTTCTGCTTGTTCCTCCACTGGAAAGTTCTGCTTGTTCCTCCACTGGAAAGTTCTGCTTGTTCCTCCACTGGAAAGTTCTGCTTGTTCCTCCACTGGAAAGTTCTGCTTGTTCCTCCACTTCTGGGTTTGGTCTTGTTCCATAAATTGAGATTTACATGCACGTCCAATTTACTGATCTGTCTTATTTTTATGCAGACTGCTAGTCCCTTGCCTCTAAGGCTCATGCATTCTGACTTTTCAGGAAAGACCCCAGATTAGTTGCCTTTTATGACATGCTTGTAAGGGAGGCAGTTGGTCTATTGCCCCCCCCCCCCCCCCCCCACATTTTTCACCCCCTCCTTCAGTTCGGACTTGAACTTACGTTGAGAATCCTTTTAATAAATTGTCACGCAGAGCTTTTATAATTTTTGAATACCAAAATGGTAGAGAAAAAAATGTATTGGACAACATCTCCAGCACAGCATAGCCTCTAACACTTAGATATGGACCAGGCAACTTTTAAAGAGCTGAAGCTTTTTTCTTCAGAAACATGAATGGTCACCAGAGAGAATGTTATACCAGTTTTGTCATTCAGTCTTTTTCAAAGATGCAACAACAAAATCCTAATTCTACTCATGATATATCAGTATGACAGGAGATCGCAGATTGTGGAGAGGCATGATCGCCCACACGTCAGCAAGGCATCTGATAATGATGATGATATCAGTATGGTGATCATTTGAGAGGCTGACATCCATGCTTAGTTTTGGAATAATCAGATCCTTTGGGACTGGTGAAAAAAAATAGATTTACAGCAGTTTCATCATGTTCAATGATGTCTGTGGAATGTCAACAAAACTTCATGGGAAAGCCTGACTGTCTAGCCCAGTGGTCTCCAACCTTTCTCCAGGTGGCGCCCCCTTGAGTATATCGCAATACTTCTCATCTTCCTCCCCCTTTTCAGCCTAACAAAAGAGAATAAAAAAGAGGAGGAATATGTTGTTAATCTATAATTAAATGCAGATGTTATCATATTAATTAGATTTTAAACTACAGATGTCAAACTGTTCATGAAAACAAAAACATCTTTGGCTTTTTGTTTTATAGTTTTAAAATGTTTATTTGTAATTAAATTATTTTTTTTAAAATGTTAGTAAAAAATAATTTCCTAAGTACAGATGAGCTCATTTTTATAATTGCTTGACCCCCCCCCCCCCCCACTTTTCCAGTTTGAGATCACCGCTCTAGTCTGTCCTTCTTAGAGAAGGATACTTGCAGTCATTGTGTGTTGTCAATGTCCTCTTTATAATAATAGGATGTCTCCAAAGTGAAGTAGTAAGACCATTTGTCCTGAGCTGTGAAGATTGTGGACTGTGCTGTTTGATTTCTGAGTGAACATTGTTCCCCTTACTCTGACAGGTGTGAAGATTGTGGACTGTGCTTTTTGATTCCATGTGTGAACATTGTTCCCCTTACTCTGACAGGTGTGAAGATCGTGGACTGTGCTGTTTGATTCCTGAGTGAACATTGTTCCCCTTACTCTGACAGGTGTGAAGATTGTGGACTGTGCTGTTTGATTCCATGTGTGAACATTGTTCCCCTTACTCTGACAGGTGTGAAGATTGTGGACTGTGCTGTTTGATTCCTGAGTGAACATTGTTCCCCTTACTCTGACAGGTGTGAAGATTGTGGACTGTGCTTTTTGATTCCTGAGTGAATATTGTTCCCCTTACTCTGACAGGTGTGAAGATTGTGGACTGTGCTGTTTGATTCCTGAGTGAACATTGTTCCCCTTACTCTGACAGGTGTGAAGATTGTGGACTGTGCTGTTTGATTTCTGAGTGAACATTGTTCCCCTTACTCTGACAGGTGTGAAGATTGTGGACTGTGCTGTTTGATTTCTGAGTGAACATTGTTCCCCTTACTCTGACAGGTGTGAAGATTGTGGACTGTGCTGTTTGATTTCTGAGTGAACATTGTTCCCCTTACTCTGACAGGTGTGAAGATTGTGGACTGTGCTGTTTGATTTCTGAGTTAACATTGTTCCCCTTACTCTGACAGGTGTGAAGATTGTGGACTGTGCTGTTTGATTTCTGAGTGAATATTGTTCCCCTTACTCTGACAGGTGTGAAGATTGTGGACTGTGCTGTTTGATTTCTGAGTGAACATTGTTCCCCTTACTCTGACAGGTGTGAAGATTGTGGACTGTGCTGTTTGATTCCTGAGTGAACATTGTTCCCCTTACTCTGACAGGTGTGAAGATTGTGGACTGTGCTGTTTGACTGAGTGAACATTGTTCCCCTTACTCTGACAGGTGTGAAGATTGTGGACTGTGCTGTTTGATTCCTGAGTGAACATTGTTTCCCTTACTCTGACAGGTGTGAAGATTGTGGACTGTGCTGTTTGATATCTGAGTGAACATTGTTCCCCTTACTCTGACAGGTGTGAAGATTGTGGACTGTGCTGTTTGATTCCTGAGTGAACATTGTTCCCCCTAATCTGACAGGTGTGAAGATTGTGGACTGTGCTGTTTGATTCCTGAGTGAACATTGTTCCCCCTAATCTGACAGGTGTGAAGATTGTGGACTGTGCTGTTTGATTCCTGAGTGAACATTGTTTCCCTTACTCTGACAGGTGTGAAGATTGTGGACTGTGCTGTTTGATTTCTGAGTGAACATTGTTCCCCTTACTCTGACAGGTGTGAAGATTGTGGACTGTGCTGTTTGATTCCTGAGTGAACATTGTTCCCCTTACTCTGACAGGTGTGAAGATTGTGGACTGTGCTGTTTGATTCCTCAGTGAACATTGTTCCCCTTAATCTGACAGGTGTGAAGAAAATGCCAGGGTACTCACTGGATCAAATTTCAAGAGATAATCAGAACAGAGCCACTGATACACAACCACTGACTGCGGACAATCTGGCAGAAATGGCTTCCACTGGACAAGCCTTGAGGTCCTTAACTCGAATCTCTGAATTCAGGGAGTCCAAACCAGATATTTCTAGTGACAGCTGGGCCATCACACAACAATATCAGGTTATTTTGATGATGTTGTTGTTAATTTGTTTTTGTTGATGATGTTGTTATTGATTTGTTGTTCATGTTATTAGTGAGTGAGTCCTTGAGTGTCCCTGCCCTGCCCCCTTTCCTTCCTCAAGTCCGAGCATTAGGCAAGATCTGGTAAGTTTCCATGTTTGGTAAAGTAAATGTATATATTGTTTCTCCTCCTCCTACTTTTATTTCTGATGCATTTTGGTTGTTGACCAATGTAAGCACATCCTTTCACACTCCTGCATATCTGTAGGAATATCATCTGCAGATGTCAGTATCCTTCCAACTCTTGGTGCTTCAAGTTCTGCAATCTTGATTGTATACACATTGAAGAGCAATGGACAAAGTGCAGAACCCTGGGGTTGACCCTGGGAGATATTACATTGTTCTGAGGCCCATGTATCCAGGCTAAGGGCAACCATATGTAAATGCAGAACTGCTGCTGTCCAGTTCACCAGCCACAGATAAACACTCTTCTGCATAAGCGCAGATACCAAAATATCATATCTGACTATTGTATGCATCCTCAAGATCAATTGCTGAGGCTACTGTCTCCTATCTGTTCTTGAATCCCTCATAGACATCAAAAACAGAAGTAACTGCATTTGACCAGGTATCTTTCCTTGGCCGGTAACTGCCCAAACCTTTTGGCAGGAGCTCTTCCCTTCCCAAAAACATTTGTAGTTTAACAGCAATAATCTTCTCTAGCCCCTTTGTAGGGTGATAATCCTGAAACCGCTGAGTCTGGAATGATCTTTGCCTGGTTGTGGAAGTGGAATTATGTAACTGGGTACTGTTCTGATGCTCTTGTTGAAGTGAAAAGCCATCTCCCTCAAGTTTTCATCACTCATGCTCTTAATGTGGGTGTACCTGACTCCATCTGGCCCCGGTTCAGCTTTTTCTTTTTGCAGTATATATTTTATATCCTTCACCATAATTATATCCTGAAAATAATTATTATTTATAGTACAAGTTCAGTTTGGGCAATAAATCTCTCAAAAATGCTATAAATCTCTCAAAAAAAGCCTTCTCCTTCTTTTTGTTGTCACTGGCATATCATTATCAGTGTATATAATGGCTATTGTGACAGGCCGATCCTTTCTTTGCATCTGTCTGTGAAGTTTCCAGAACCTACTCAGTGATTTATCCCCTCCAATTTCGTTCACAGAATGTTCCCATTTATCCTTTTTTTGCATCTGCTGCACACCATTGGAACTCTTCTACCTTTTCCATTCTTAATCTTAGCTTGTTGACATCCTCTTGTAACCTGTGAGGTGTCTTTCGCACTTTCTGTAATTAACTGTTGCTCGCTTTACTCTCCATTCCTGTTCTACTTCTTGGGTCCACCATGGAGGCTGCACAAAAGCAGAGGTGGTTATTCTGCTGCATACTTTTTGTCGAAGGCATCCAAAAAGGGTTCTGACCCTCTCATACTTGAAAGTGTTGCACGTTCTCACAGCCTGATCTTGCTAGGTTTAGAAATCCAGACAACATGGCATGTGGTCACTCCCACGATTGCCCATGACACTCTATTTTGTGTTCAGCACTCTGGCTGGGTAACAAATGCCAAATCACTAGCCATGTCTGCATCACCAGGTCTTATTGCCATTCTAGTTTGCCTACCGTCGTTTATACAGACTGTGTCTGCATCCACCATAGCCTCTGCTAAAGCTTTTACTTTTCTATTTTTCCCAGTACTGTCCATGATCTGTTCCGCACATTGAAATCTCCACAAATTAGAAGCCTATTACCAGGGATTTCCTCAAACTCTTTGAGCCAGTCCCAGTGTTCCTTTGTGACAAGAGAGTCAACAGCAGCATAAACATTTACTAATTTGCAAGTTTCGCCCTCCCTCCCATTATCTATCTGTATACACTGAACCTCTAGTGTACTGTGATTCTGCTGGCCCAGGTCAAGAACTACGTGCTTCAACAGCAGATATTGCCCATATCTTCCCTGTCTGGTAGGATTTATGTAAGTAATGTATCCAGGACACTCATACCTATCTATGTTTAATTCCTGCAGCATGATGATATCAAAGTCACAAATCAGCATGTACGGTACAGGTCCTCTCTGCTTGGCACTACAACAATTCCAGTAACCCACTCTAATATGCTTTAATGCCAGATGCTCCGTTTTTCACCTGACTCTCTTTCTCTGCCTTCTTCTCTCTCCATCCCCTGTATCTTTTCCTCTTTCCTCTCTCTCTCTCTCTCTCTCTCTCTCTCTCTCTCTCTCTCTCTCTCTCTCGAACGGCTTTGACAAGAAAGTGACGTAGGTCTAGGCTTATCACAGTCCAACAGTTGATCAATACTTTGGTTAATTCAGACTGTGAATACGTTCATTAAGAATACGTTCCCAGTTGAAGTGACACAGTCAGTGAGAGCTAGAGTGAGGAGGAGAATTATGAAAATTATAGATTTAAAACTAGTTTAATAGTAAGAGAAAGGGGCGTGTCCCTCAAACAGCAACATCTGGTGCTTACTTTGTGAATCAAGACTGATCCTACTAGGTGGATTGGCACACAAAGGGGGGAAGATTGGTGCTAGATGAAAGGTAAACCTATTTTCTACAATGTCTCCAAGTTTTATCTTATTCTTACCACTTGTTTGCATGTAACTAATTTTTTTGTACATCATGTTGGTTTTTTGCGTGTTATTGCCCAGGAGCTCAGTTTATGGGACAGTTAGGTTCAGGGCCTCAGGTCTGCTAGGGTTAAATGCTAGCCATGCTGCTTTTTTCCTTACTATGCCACACGCAAAGAACTTCTCATCATAAAGACATTTTCGAATTTGCCGAGCAACATATACTCCCTCTCTTGAAAATTTTCTGATGAGATGTTTCGAAAGCATCACCTGTTTCTCCATAGTCTTGACATAGTTTGTCATGAGATTTAGCTCAATGTGAAAGGGTGGCAACAAAATCTGGCTGGTGTCGACAAGTGCTGGGTTTTCAAAATTATTACTGCCAGGCTGCAATGACAGCCTGATCAGCCAAAGTCTTCTAATGTAATGCTCATGTTGTGTACGGCTATCCCATTCGTAGAGAAAGCAGCCGTACTTGGCGTAGCCACCCTTTAGTCCAGGCACAACAGTGAACACTTTTAAATCTCCGTAAATTTGTGGCACAGTCGTGCCTATACATCCCCCAAGAAATAGATGTGCCTAAGTCGGCCAAGTGGAATGAATATAGTTCGTAGCTCTCTTCAATCGTACTCAAGAACAAGGCCAGTGATGTAATCAATTACATAAGAGCTGGTTTATTCATAATATTCTCGTCACACACATTTCATAAATTCAATAAGCAATAGTATATGAACACTCCTTATTACTGGCTATTCGTATGCCTCTACGAGCTCCTTAACCACTGTTCTGGCTAAACTCCAAGTTTAACATATACCTTCTAAACGAAGTAAAGCACTAGTTTTTTCTCCTAACCGGTTTCTCTAGCGGTCTAGCCCTAACTGTCTTTCTCATGGCGGTTCCGGGGCTAACCGTCCTCTCCAGCGGTTTCCGGGACTAACTAACTGTTCTAGCTCCTGGCTCCGACTTTATCCCACCGCTTTCCCGCTCCTCCTGGCGTACCATCTTAATCACTCCCCTGTCACCTGTCCTTGGTGGTCATGTTTGGATGAACGTATCTCGTCAGCTGGTCACAGCTCACTGGCACTCGTTGAATGTTTCATCCCTCACTGTCAGATGTCATGGCGGTGTGTTCTGCATAGCTGGCTAGGCCATGGCTTTCTAATCACCCATTCTGTCATTTCACACAGTGATGGATTAGTACGCCGTGTGGTGGTCTGAAATGTATGCTTGTTCATTTAACCCCTTTCTGCCTATATTTCATTACATTCGCCCTACACACTTTTTAACAAAATTGTTTCCTATCTTCAATTTTATGAAAACTACTCCAATTATACCCGCTACCTAACTAAACCTTATGTGAACATCTAGCCACGTAATGAAAGCATACAACATAACATGTAACATCATAAAAGTCATGCAGTATAATGAAAACGTGACATGCATACAATAATTAATAGTCAATAATTCTAAAGACATTTAAAAAACGATACAACTCCCTCGTTGTATTAGCATAACAACCTCTTATTCACTGGTATCCCTAATGAATGTGCGGAGTTGTCTGAAGTATAAAGGAATAGTATCTGTATTCCCACTTTATAAACTCAAACCTGAAAACATTGTATACAAGAAATGACATGCCATGTATCCCCAGTTATCAATAAAGTAAAATTCGAAAATGTCATCTCCCCAAGAAAGGATGAAAATAGAATCTCTGAGAAAGTCAACATAGACTGAATAATAAGGTATAACCTTTACAGAGTATAAATAATTCTTATACCGTTAGGTATATTCATTGGAGAGAAATTTCTCGGAAACAATCGTAGCATTTCCTCAAGTCGAGTGTACAATGCCACCACCTGTATTTACAGGCATTTATCTACTGTGATAGTCCACAGCGTTTATTGTTGCTTCCCTAAGAGGTTGCTTCCTCTGTTTAATGCATATCGCATCTTCTGTAAAGAAATAGCCGGCCTATATTCAGTTACCAATCATGTCATGCTTTGGACTGGCTTATCGCCAAGTACGTTTCTAACTGTGTACCTCAGTAAAGTCTGGTTAAACTCAAATCAGTCATCATTCTGACAGAATGTATAAGAGAGGTTTTGTGGCCAGTAACTCTCTTAGCAAACATAAAATATGTAGGTATTGTAATCTTCACCCACAACCGAACGTGTGGATTTTCACTTGTCCGGGAGAGTACAACACGATTAAAAAACGTTCAAAGTGCAAAATCAAATGTAAATATTAAATGGTAGGGACAAAACAATGGTATATATTTAATATTGTCGGACAAATGACATGTAGACACAACAACAGAATATGTGTAGCGAGCGCGGTACCTCTGTACACAGCAATTAATGAAACTAATTACTTGTTATACACCCTGCAATCCCACATTTATTGAACCATTTTACGAACGATCCCCTTTCAGTCAGTCATGGGGGAAGAAAGGGAGGGGGGGGGATGAAAGCTGTAATTAATGTATGGTAGCGAGCGCGGTACCTCTGTACACAGCAATTAATGAAACTAATTACTTGTTATACACCCTGCAATCCCACATTTATTGAACCATTTTCCGAACGATCCCCTTTCAGTCAGTCATGGGGGAAGAAAGGGAGGGGGGGGGGGTAAAGCTGTAATTAATGTATGGTTTACTCAGGGTATAAATTCAGTCTACCCCCTGATGATTCTGGCCTACTAACTGTAGTGGATGCTAATTGTTCTAGTTCTATTTCTTCTTCTGTCTCATTAGTGATCTGTGTTTTTTCTTTTATTAAATGATTAGTTACTTTTGTACATTTAAAGCCTTTCCGTCGCAAATAAAGAAAAGTTATAAGTCCCATCAATATGCATAATCCAGATATCAGTATGATCTTGTGTCTGTGTGTATTTAAAGTATTTTCTTGTAAATCAAGTTATACATCGTAAATATGTGTTCACCTTAATTATACTAAAAGGTGTATGCCATTTATTAGACGCTCCAGAGCTCTGAAATAAAGTGGAACAACTTATTAATTTTGCTATATTCGGTAGATGCCACTTCATTATGACACTTCTGACTACTTTTATTTCCGTGTAAATTTCCATCTAATACATTTGATTTTCTCGCATCTTTATTTTCCTGTAAACCATGCCGCTCGTTTAAATCGGTGTGCGAATTTTTAATGCCCGACATTCTTGTCTCCTGTTTTGCTCTTTTGTTAGGCGAAGTTTCTACTGTTTCTTCTTCTTCTCTTCTACTATTACATGTACCTTTAACTGGTACTTCTGACGGTTTTAATTCTTTCACACTAGACGGAGTATCAGTCCTGGTTCTAACCGCGACTAAAATTCTACGACCCGTTTTGTTTGTGATCCCAATTTCACTATCTGCGTCGTAGTTTTCTGAGAATAGATCTACCTTTATGTTACTAACTACAAACGGTAATGTATTTATTCCTTCACCTTCTTCTTCTGTAGGCATCACCTGTGCATAAGACAAATCCTGCTGATTTATTTCTTTAATTGTCCCTAACCTCTCTACTTTCCTATGTGTGCTATTGCTATCTAGCCTTTTTACTCCTACCGCGTTTACTTCCCATAACCATTCCATTGCCAAACAAGCCTCTTTATCTTCTTCTTGTTCCGACTTAACGTTAGCCGGTTTTAACTCTTTATGTGTCTCTATGTTCCCTTCTTCTTCAAAGTATTGACCACGTGTCCCGTTTACAGTTACAGCATTTACTTCGTTAATGTAGCTTTTATTAAACCGTTTCATGAGATTCCTCTCTTTTATCCTTCTTACTTCTAATCTGTTTGTCTCATCATCAGCAGCGCACGTGCTTTTATTGCCTGTCTGCCATAATCCGTTATAGTTACTGACCTCGCGATTATTTCCTAAGTTTTGCCATCTTAAATTCTTATTGTAGCATAATTTTCTTAACCTGTCTCTTTTGAATTTGTTGGCTTGATTAGTGCTCATCATGTGAAATCTGGTATCTGAATTACATGACCTAACTCGACCTCGGTTATTCTCCTGGATATTTCCTACTCTATTTATGTTCTGATATCGGTTTACAAAATTACGCCACTGCTCCTGTGCTCTGATATTTCTGTTATTTTCTAATTTTTGTAAACGCTCAGCTCGGTTAAAGTTAATTATTTGCCATCGTCCAATCCGTATTTGTGACCTCAGTTGACCCTGATTTTTCTCGTACGCTTTTGTGTTGTCTGGTCTGCGGTACTGATTGTCTCGAGGGTATTGCAATCTCTCGTTAGCATAATTTCGCCTGTCTGGGGAACCGGACAGTCGATTAACCTCGCCGTTACTTCTAGTGACTGTAGCTATGTTATAATTTCTTTCTCTCTGTCTTTGTCTACGACTATCTAGAGTCGACCAATGCTGACCAGTTTTTTGTTCTATAAAAAATGGAATACGGAGTTGTCTACCTAACTGTGCTACTTCATTAAAAACTCTGCTAAACTGTGCTCTCACTGTTCCTTGATATGCCATTATTAAAACCTGGAAAATTAACTAATGTAAACTAAATTAGAATTTAAAACAGAAAATGTCGTATTACCTTGTTAAGTGCGGTCTGAAAAAAAATTCTCGTTTCACAACACACTGTAAATAAAAATCGGCACTGTCCTGGAATTTTTTTCTACGTTCAGGAAGAAAGGTAGGGAAAGATAAGAAAAGGTTTTCCCTACACCACTGTAAATTAAAAATCACAATATATTTAAACTAATTAATATTAATGTTCAAGGTTCTTTAAATTCGCGCTTATTTTGCAGTTCCTATTTGAAAAATCGGACAGCTCACAGTTCTTGACTTTCCTATAGTCTTCCGAGTGTGTAAAGTTAGGAAAGTTTATATTATGGCTCCAGACTAGAACGGGCGCGTCCCCCTGATTCTAGTGTAGACGGTTTGCTCCAGGCTAGAACGGGCGTGTCCCCCTGATTCTAGTGTAGACGGTTGGCTCCAGACTAGAACGGGCATGTCCCCCTGATTCTAGTGTAGACGGTTGGCTCCAGGCTAAAACGGGCGTGTCCCCCTGATTCTAGTGTAGACGGTTGGCTCCCAAAGGTGGTGCAGGCTGTTGGTCTGGTTTACGTCTCTCCAATCTGATGACGGGTTTATCGACTTTTTGTTTTACTCAGCAGGTACAATCATAAACTTGCTTTTAGTTCACCTTTTTATAGCAGTTGCTTATTTGTTATGTTGTAACAGCAGTCTTGTTTTTTAAAGATGTCGAGTACACAAGACTGATCCTGGTCACGGCACCAAATATCCTCACACTTGAGGCACAGTCGTGCCTATACATCCCCCAAGAAATAGATGTGCCTAAGTCGGCCAAGTGGAATGAATATAGTTCGTAGCTCTCTTCAATCGTACTCAAGAACAAGGCCAGTGATGTAATCAATTACATAAGAGCTGGTTTATTCATAATATTCTCGTCACACACATTTCATAAATTCAATAAGCAATAGTATATGAACACTCCTTATTACTGGCTATTCGTATGCCTCTACGAGCTCCTTAACCACTGTTCTGGCTAAACTCCAAGTTTAACATATACCTTCTAAACGAAGTAAAGCACTAGTTTTCTCCTAACCTGTTTCTCTAGCGGTCTAGCCCTAACTGTCTTCTCATGGCGGTTCCGGGGCTAACCGTCCTCTCCAGCGGTTCCGGGACTAACTAACTGTTCTAGCTCCTGGCTCCGACTTTATCCCACCGCTTTCCCGCTCCTCCTGGCGTACCATCTTAATCACTCCCCTGTCACCTGTCCTTGGTGGTCATGTTTGGATGAACGTATCTCGTCAGCTGGTCACAGCTCACTGGCACTCGTTGAATGTTTCATCCCTCACTGTCAGATGTCATGGCGGTGTGTTCTGCATAGCTGGCTAGGCC
The DNA here is from genome assembly GCA_905116865.2 of Candidula unifasciata. Lineage (NCBI taxonomy): Eukaryota > Metazoa > Mollusca > Gastropoda > Stylommatophora > Geomitridae > Candidula > Candidula unifasciata. The sequence goes on along the minus strand of CAJHNH020000122.1, from coordinate 71,900 downwards.
ATGGCTTTCTAATCACCCATTCTGTCATTTCACACAGTGATGGATTAGTACGCCGTGTGGTGGTCTGAAATGTATGCTTGTTCATTTAACCCCTTTCTGCCTATATTTCATTACAAATTGACCAGTGATGATTGTCGTAGTTTATACACTTTAAAAGCTGCTTAATTTTTTCTTAAGTTTCTTTTGCATGAACTGCGTGAGCAGCTGGAATTGACAGTTATACATTACCATTATTCAACAAAACAGCTTTAGATGAATCAATAAAAAAGCCTCCACTCTTCCGACTTGTGACGGATTTTTAGGGCTACAATTAGCCCGGAAATGTTGCAGCATGCAGAAAAGTCACCTTCTTTCGAAACATATGTATATATAAAGTGGCTTCTGCTGGTTCCTATAAACATAAACTCTAACTTCCTCTGCCAGAAGATTCCACTGTTGCAACCTGGAACCTAAAAGCTCGGCGTTGCTGTTTGGTAAATTCAAATCTCTTACAAGATCATTCAGTTTACTTTAGGTTATTAAGTGTGATTTAGCTCAAAATCTGGGTCGCTTGGGATTCATGGTTCAAGGCCATCCAATGTTATCTTCTAAATCAGTGGAAGCGGTTGAAAATAATTCTAGCACTTTAGGTACTGGTAGATGATCATCATATGGTACCGGACGTATTGCAGAGGGGATGTTAGGATACTCCAAGTAAATTTCTTCTTCCCTGAAATGCCTTTCCTAATTGGAGGGAGGGACTAAGCGAAAGTAACAGCTGTTGAGATGATCAGTGGGCTGTCTCCAGTTGCAACAGACACAGCTTGCCTTTTACCAGCCAACCACAGTTTAAGATTTGCTGCACTTGAATTGCAGCATGCGTGTGGCGCCCAGCTCTTATCTTCATCTCCTTCTATTCTACAGCCAAAATACAAACCATGCATCTTTTTTAATCACTTTAAAATTTTGTCTTTGTGAGAGAGATATCACCTCGCCATATACATAATAGAAGTTATCAGCACTGTTCACACATGTCCTAGTCAAGTCTAACTGTTGAATGTTGAATTAAGAATCGATGTCACAGCACTCGGGATACCCCCATAAGTGCTCCATCCCCATCTTCAGCAGCAAGCAAAGAGTTAAAATTCTGATGGTACCAGTAACTGTCTGGTTGTATACTCGTCTAGCCTTTCCCCTGAGTGTCCAGCGTCGGCCAGATCTCCCAGTGCCATTTTCCGAGGAAGCTAAAATAGTCGAGAGGCAATAAATGAGTCCTGGAAAGGCAGAACTCCACCTCCTCCTTCTTCCTCCTTCTTCTTCTTCTTCTTCTTCTTTTCTTCTTCCTTCTTCTTCGTCTTCTTCTTTCTTCTTCTCTTCCTTTAATCTTCTTCTTTGTCTTCTTCTTTCTCTCTTCTTCATTTTTCTTCTTCTTTCTTTTCTTATTTTCTTCTTCTTCTTTTGTCATTTCCTTTCTTTGTCTTCTTCTTCTTTGTCTTCTCTGTCTCTTCTTCTTTTTCTTCTCTTCTTTCTCTCTCTTCATCTTCTTCTTCTTCTTTTTTTCTTCTATCTTCTTTGTCTTCTTCTTCTTCTTAATCTTTTTTCTTCTTTTCTTCTTTCTGCTTTCTTCTTTCGTCTTCTTCTTTTCATCATTTTTTTCTTCTTTCTTCTTCCTCATCTTCTTCTTCTTCTTCTTCTTCTTCTTTCTTCATCTTTTTTCTCCTCTTCTTCTTCTTTCTGTCTTCTTCTTCTTCATCTTCTTCTTTCTTTTCTTCTTCTTCTTCTTCTTCTTCTTCTTCTTCTTTCTTCTTTTTCGTCTTCATCTTCTTCTTCTTCTCTTCTTCTTCTTCTTCCTTCTTCTTCTTCTTCTTCTTCATCTTTCTTCTTCTTCTTCATCTTCTTTCTTTCTTCTTCGTCTTCTTCTTCTTTGTCTTCTTCTTCATCTTTTCTTCATCTTCTTCTTCTTCTTTCTTCTTCTTCTTGGTCTTCGTCTTTTCTTCTTTCTTCTTTCCCTTCTTCTTCTTCGTCTCTTCCTTCTTCTTCTTCTTCATCTTCGTCTTCTCCTTCACCTTAATCTTTTTCTTTGTCTTCTTCTTCTTCGTCTTTGTCTTCATCTTCATCTTCTTCTTTGTCTTCCTCTTCATCTTCTTCTTCTTCTTCGTCTACTTCTTTTTTTTTCATCTTCATCTTCGCCTTCATCTTCTTTGTCTTCTTCTTCGTCTTCATCTTTGTCTTCTTCTTCTTCTTCTTCTTCTTTGTCTTCTTCTTCTTCTTTGTCGTCTTTTTCTTCATCTTCTTCTTCTTCGTCTTCGTCTTCTTCATCTTTGTCTTCTTCATCTTCGTCTTTGTCTTTGTCTCCTCCTTTGTTCCCTCCTTCATCTCCTCCTTTGTCTCCTCCTCCTCCTTCTTCTCCTCCTCCTCCTCCTCCTCCTCCTCCTTCTTCTCCTCCTTCTCCTCCTCCTCCTTCTATTTCTTTTTCTTCTACTTCTTCTTCTTCTTCTTCATTTCCTCCTCCTCCCCCTTCCTATTTTTCTTCTTCTTTATTTCCTCCTCCTCCCCCTCCCTCCTTCTCTTCTTTTTCTTCATCTTCAGCATTCTCCCTTAAAAGAGAGGTGGACACATTTTATCCCATCATATCTGATTTCATAAAATAAATTAGTCCCCTTTTCCCAAGATTGTTTGAGCAGTGTGTCTGTTCTTTGTGTCTTCCTCTTTCTAAAATGGTAGCGCACTATCCACATGGGTACTGATTTGCTTTCATTCCACAAGGCATGTTGGGTTTATGGTGCCAGCTCCATTTTTGTATAGAACAGTTGGTATTCCCTGGTTCGGTATCCCTATGGGCACCTATTCTTGCCACAACAAGTCCTGGTACCAGTTTTAAGCGAGGATGACCTTGGACTCCTGTCATGTTTTAGAACAGCCCCAGACACAGTGCTGCATCTTAGCATAGGCTGCTGCTGCTCCTGTGTTCGGTGAGCTTCTTTTTTTACATCCTCTTTTACTGCTTCGGGTGTCGAGGGAGACATAAGGTCCTGCTTCGTGCTCTTCTGGCTGCTTTGACCTTAGACACATCGTTATGCTGTAGAGTTTCTCTGATGTTATCTTCCTATTTGGTTCTTGGTCTGCCTCTTGCTGTACATCCATCTCCTCTTTTGGTATATGCTCAAGTGGGCAAACCATTTGATTTGCTATCTTTGTATTCAATTTAGAAGTAGTTCTGTGCCGCCTTTATCTCGTATGACATTATTTCTGATGTCTGCTATCTTTTCTGGTCACTCCTACAGTCTTTATCAGACACCTCATTTCCATGGTTACTAATTTTCTTTTTTATGTTGTTGTGGCACTGGTAGCATAGGGTGGGAATGAATATACTTTGTATGACATGTTTCTTTGTACTGATTGGGATTGCCTTATGCTGTAAGAGGGTAGCTAGCTGTCCCAATACTTGGCCTGCTTGACAGCATCAGATGTCAATTTCTTCGTCCAGTTTACTATCGTCAGTGAATGTTGTTCTAAGATATTCTTCTTCTTCTTTGCGTTCACCAGCTGTAGAGTTAGCATAATCAGGTTGCAGCCTGTACAGTCAGCATAATCAGGTTGCAGCTGGTACAGTTAGCATAATCAGGTTGCATCTAGTACAGTCAGTATAATCAGGTTGCAGCCTGTACAGTCAGCATAATCAGGTTGCAGCCTGTACAGTTAGTATAATCAGGTTGCAGTTGGTACATTTAGCATATAATCAGGTAGAGTTAGCATAATCTGTACAGTACAGTAGTATAATCAGGTTGCAGCCTGTACATTTAGCATAATCAGGTTTGCAGCCTGGTACAGTTAGCATAATCAGGTTGCAGCCTGTACAGTTAGTATAATCAGGTACAGTTTGCAGTTGCAGCCTGTACAGTTAGTATAATCAGGTTGCAGCCTGTACAGTTAGTATAATCAGGTTGCAGCCTGTACAGTTAGTATAATCAGGTTGCAGCCTGTACAGTTAGTATAATCAGGTTGCAGCCTGTACAGTTAGTATAATCAGGTTGCAGCCTGTACAGTTAGTATAATCAGGTTGCAGCCTGTACAGTTAGTATAATCAGGTTGCAGCCTGTACAGTTAGTATAATCAGGTTGCAGCCTGTACAGTTAGCATAATCAGGTTGCAGCCTGTATCAGTACAGTATAATCAGGTTGCAGCTGGTACAGTTAGCATAATTAGGTTGCAGTTGGTATAATCAGGTTGCAGCCTGTACAGTTAGTATAATCAGGTTGCAGCCTGTACAGTTGGTATAATCAGGTTGCAGCCTGTACAGTTAGCATAATCAGGTTGCAGCCTGTACAGTTAGCATAATCAGGTTGCAGCCTGTACAGTTAGCATAATCAGGTTGCAGCCTGTACAGTTAGTATAATCAGGTTGCAGTCTGTACAGTTAGCATAATCAGGTTGCAGCCTGTAGAGTTAGCATAATCAGGTTGCAGCCTGTACAGTTAGCATAATCAGGTTGCAGCCTGTACAGTTAGCATAATCAGGTTGCAGCCTGTACAGTTAGTATAATCAGGTTGCACTTGGTACAGTTAGCATAATTAGGTTGCAGCCTGTACAGTTAGCATAATCAGGTTGCAGCCTGTACAGTTAGCACAATCAGGTTGCAGCCTGTACAGTTAGTATAATCAGGTTGCAGCCTGTACAGTTAGTATAATCAGGTTGCAGCCTGTACAGTTAGGATAATCAGGTTGCACTTTGTACAGTTAGCATAATCAGGTTGCAGCCTGTACAGTCAGCATAATCAGGTTGCAGCCTGTACAGTTAGCATAATCAGGTTGCAGCCTGTACAGTTAGCATAATTAGGTTGCAGTTATTACAGTTAACATAATCAGGTTGTATCTGGTACAGTCAGCATAATCAGGTTGCAGCCTGTACAGTTAACATAATCAGGTTGCAGCCTGTACAGTTAGCCAAATCAGGTTGCAGCCTGTACAGTTAGTATAATCAGGTTGCAGCCTATACAGTTAGCATAATCAGGTTGCATCTAGTACAGTCAGTATAATCAGGTTGCAGCCTGTACAGTTAGCATAATTAGGTTGCAGTTGGTACAGTCAGTATAATCAGGTTGCAGCCTGTACAGTTATCATAATCAGGTTGCAGCCTGTACAGTTAGTATAATCAGGTTGCAGCTGGTACAGTTAGCATAATTAGGTTGCAGTTGGTACAGTTAGCATAATCAGGTTACAGTTTTTATATCAGGGTACAGTTTTTATAATCATGTTTCAGCTGGTACAGTTAGCATAATTAGGTTGCAGTTAGCATAATCAGGTTGCAGCCTGTACAGTTAGCATAATCAGGTTGCAGCCTGTACAGTTGGTATAATCAGGTTGCAGCCTGTACAGTTAGGATAATCAGGTTGCACTTTGTACAGTTAGCATAATCAGGTTGCAGCCTGTACAGTCAGCATAATCAGGTTGCAGCCTGTACAGTTAGCATAATCAGGTTGCAGCCTGTACAGTTAGCATAATTAGGTTGCAGTTATTACAGTTAACATAATCAGGTTGTATCTGGTACAGTCAGCATAATCAGGTTGCAGCCTGTACAGTTAACATAATCAGGTTGCAGCCTGTACAGTTAGCCAAATCAGGTTGCAGCCTGTACAGTTAGCCAAATCAGGTTGCAGCCTGTACAGTTAGCCAAATCAGGTTGCAGCCTGTACAGTTAGCATAATCAGGAGATGTGATGAGAGGCTGAGTTACCGTCAAGCAGGCGACATTCTGCACACTACCTGCTACATAATGATGATTAGATACAGACTGGCAGAAGAAGGAATACAGAGGTATATGTATGTAACAAGTTTAAAATGCTAGGCAATATATAATAATACAAGCAGTAACAACTTCAATATGATATCAGACAACAGACAGGGTTACTTAGACATGATGAGCAACCTTTGCTGCAGACAGGGTTACTTAGACATGATGAGCAACCTTTGCTGCAGACAGGTCACTGGAAGAAGCATAAGTGGCAGAATCATACATTTTGTGGGAACACTTTCTAGGGTCCTTTGTTTTGAACAATATTATCTTTCACAGAAACGTACAAGCATGTCTGGACTTCCCACCAGCAGACAGAAAACGCTTCTTCAATCTGACTTTGACAGGAGGTTTCCCAAGGTAACAAGTATTTAACAAGTATGCTTCTTCATCTCCCATCTCCTCTCCTTCTCATTTCTAATACTTCTTCCTCCTCCCTGGTTTCACCCGCTTTCTCTCTCGACCTTACATTCATTTCCCTCTTCGTCCGTCTTCTTGTTCATGTGTCATCAATCTTCTCCCCTCATCATCCAGCTTCCTTTATCATCTTCCTTCCTTCTTTTTGTAAGCTTTTATTAAGTTAAATTTGTCTGTTAGTTTGTCAGGGATTGTTTTTTGCTTTTGATTATTTCTTTATCCTCCTTTCCTTCATCTTCTCTTCCCTTCTTAATTATTACCCCCTCCCCAATCCCCTCCCCCCCCCCCCCAATCCCCCCACTATTGTAGCTGCTTTCACTTCAGCCTGCCCTCGCATGATCATTACACTTTCTTTATCCAGCTCCTTTCATTCTATTGCATTCTCTCATCCCCATCTCTGTATATTTTTATAACTATGAGTGACGGTGGATATACCTCTGTGTGTGTGTGCAGTTGCGTGAGTGCGGGCGCTAGGGGTGGAACATCTGCAACTATTATGTATAGGTAGTTTTTTTTTTTCCTGGCTTTGTGCAACAGTATGCATTTCTGGTACCTTATTAGATATAATTTTTAACCGCTACCGTAATAGACACTCTGTGGCAAGTAGAGGTATCATTTTTAGAGATTCTGTGTTGAGTACATACACTTTTATTAATAGAAAAAAGCCTTGTATTTTTCTGGGAGTATGACTGTATATCATCTTTTGAGAACAAAGTAATCATTCTTTCTTTCAAGTCTTTCTTTCTTTCTGTTAGGCTTTTCTTTCTTTTCATGTTTTTAGTCTACCCTATGCTCTGCATCCCTCCTTCTCTTTCAGAATATGCCTTGTGTGGGATGGCGTCACATGGTATTCTCTCAAAGTGGGCAAATCCTTTTATTTGCTGTATTTGCATGTAATTTATTATTATTTCTGCTGTGCCGACTGTTTCTCTTATAAATTCACTGCAGATTTGATTGTATCTGGTCACTCATGCAGCCTTTCTCAGATTTCATTTCTGCTCTCTATGTGGGTTTGAGTGCCCCATTTAGGGGAGGGGGGAATAGACCCATTACCCCCTTAAAAGCATGTTGTAAAAGGTAAATGATGAGGGCTCTTTCCTTCCAAGTGCATCTGCCTGGGAGGTGAGGAATCAACAGTCTGTATACATCAATAAGTCAGATCTATGAAATGGATAGCTCACAAAACTCAAGTTCTGGAATAAAATTTCATTTAGCTGTTGATGATGATAATTATTATTATTTTTAATTTTTTAATTATTATGTTCTAAAATATGTATGAAATAATGTATGACATTAGAAAGACAGAATGCATGTCCAACTCTTAACCGTTTAAAAAAAAAAGTTTTTATGTTCAGTTTTCTGTTAGACATATTTACGGGAAATATTTCATCATTTCTTTATCTCTTCCACAAGCTCATACATAAGTAGGTCCACTCTTTTCCTTGTTGATTTCATTTCTGCCTTGTTGAAGCCATTAGCACCAGAACATTGATACATTCTTCTTGTTTTCATCAGGTTGAAATGCCAAAGTTGCACTGCTTCACGATGGACCTGGCCACCAAACAGCCAGATCCTACTGAGGTATTCTTAGCTTGTTATTTTGTGTTTATAAGTTGCTGTTTTTGGTCTTGGTTGTGTTGTTTTATATTTAAAAGTTGCTGATTCATCTGTGTAATTTTTTTTTTTTTAGCAGGATCTGTGGCAAAGTGGAGTTTATTCTTTCTGCAGAGAGTGACCATGCTCGTATTTTACCATCAATAACTTTTATAACTCCCTGTTTCTTGTTTTGACTGTCTTATTGTTATATTAAACTCTTTGTGAACTAATCGCCAGTTAAATGGCGTTTGAATTTATCCCGACTGGACCATTTACCAGTATACTAGCGCTTCATAGAGGCACTTTAATTTTGTTAGTATTTTGTAAATTTTTATTTTGAGAAATTCTTATGTGGGTTCCCGGGGAACCCACTTCACGCCCTAACACGCATGTAATAAAAGCGGACTAATTAAGGATATGTCCATGTAAATTCCTCATCTGCCTGAGAGATAAAGAACCAGTAGTCTGCAAATAAACCAGATTTGCAGAACAGATGTACACGCAAAACTCAAGTTCTGGAATATCAGCCACAACTTTCCACCGGAGTCTACAGTCGGTGAATGCACAGAAGAAGAAGTGATGTTGAGAATCAGATTTTAAGAGCCATGGCAGGAGAATAACATATGGTCCATACTCTTGCTATTAAAGTGAACTGGGTTTGATCCCTAGTGGAGTTTGATCCCTAGTGGGGTCAGGATTTCTTGTGTCATTCCAATCTAGATCTGGCTATTCCCTGTGTGGGTTCTGGGACCCATTCAGGGGAAAATAAGAACAGACCCACTGCCCCCTTAACAAGCATGTTGTAAAAGTCGACTAATTAGCGGTGTTTCCTTCGAGGTCAGAGGGCATCTGTCTCACTCTAACTTTGAAGAAAACATACCTCATTAGATGCCTCTTATGACATGCTTGTTTGGGGGACAGTGGGTCTATTCTTTATCATCTAAAATGGAGTCTGGGAACACACACAGGAATAGACCACCCTAAAAGTAGTCAATACAGGCAATAAAGATGGTGTTATATTCTTTCACAAATGAAGTCGTACTTTTGCACTGTACAGGAAGTTTACCTTTGCATGTTTTCATTCTGTTTAATCGCCATGTTTTGGTTTGAAGGTACAACAAAAAGCTGAACTGAAAGCAAAACAGAAGCAAAGAAAGAGACTCATGCGAAAAATTGCCAAAATGTACCAGCTTGCAATGAGCAATATTGCTACTTCTGCCAGGTAATGAAACAATATTCAAGCCATTATTACTAGCTAAATATATATTTGTTTTAATTAAACATTCATAATCAAGATTTTTGGCATGTTATAAGGAGATAGAAATTTGAAAACTTAATGATTACTAGTAAAGTAGAAGAGAAAAGAACAAGAGGAACACAAAGAGATAAGTAGATAGCAGTGAGACAAAAAAACAGACTTGATCTGAAACTGGTGATTGTGTCACATAGTGACCCGTGCAGCCCACCCTTTCAAGATTGAACTTTTTCATCTTCTTAGTGTTCACAAGCTGTAAATTCCAGTAGAAAGTTCTGGTTGTTCAACCACTTCTAGACTTTTTTATTGTTCCAAGACTTCAGTTTTGCATGCTCATCTGTTTTACAGATCTTGCTTATTTATATGCAGACTGTTCCACACCTCTCAGGCAGATGGACTCTGACTTTAAAGGAAAAACCGTGAATTAGTTGACTTTTACAACTTTTACTTGTTATGGGAGAAGTGTGTGTATTAGTTTTTTCTCCAAAATGGGGCCTAGAACCTGTTAAGTCAACTGACACCAATCTCTGTGTACGCTTGTTCGTGACCTATTGTAATTTGCAGCTGAAGTTTTCTTTGTAATGAGTTAGCCAGTTCCCTGCCAGCCCTCCATTCCTTGCCAACCCTCCATTCCTTGCCAACCCTCCATTCCTGCCAGCCCTCTGTTCCCTGCCAACCCTCCATTCCCTGCAAACACCTATTCCCTGCCACCCCTCCATTCCTGCCAACCCTCCATTCCCTGCCACCCCTCCATTCCTGCCAACCCTCCATTCCCTGCCACCCTTCCATTCCTGCCAACCCTCCATTCCCTGCCAACCCTCTGTTCCTGCCAAGCTTCCATTCCATGCCAAGCCTCCATTGCTGCCAACCCTCCATTCCCTGCCAACCCTCCGTTCCTGCCAAGCCTCCATTCCCTGCCAATCCTCCATTTCCTGCCAACCCTCCATTCCTGCCAACCCTCCGTTCCTGCCAAACCTCCATTCCCTGCCAACCCTCCATTCCCTGCCAACCCTATGCTCCCTGCCAACCCTCCATTCCCTGCCAACCCTCTATTCCCTGCCAACCCTCCATTCCCTGCCAACCCTCCGCTCCCTGCCAACCCTCCCTAGTCATAGCTTAAGACATGCCTTAAAGTGGTTAGCGACAGTATCAGAAATAGGGCAGAAAGAATAAGAAGAGAAGGTTACCAATGAAGAACTAAGAACAATGATAGGCACAGTACTGGTTAGTGATTTCTTAGAACATCAGAGAATCAAATGGTTTGGTCATCTGGTCAGTAGGGGAAATATCAGGCAGCAGCTTAAGCGTACTACAAGCAATCAGCAGGCTAAGGGTCAAGAGGCCAAGCAAGAAAGAGACAGGTGGAGAAACACTATAGAAACACAATATGACATTAACACAAACTCCGCAACAAGCAAAAGACAGGAAACTGCATTTAACTATGATGTCTTGCATCATACGCAGTGGGACAAAAGAAGAAGAAGTGAGCGAGTTTAACAGTTTCATGATTCTCAACTACAAGGATTCCACTTCCACAATAGACGGTATTTTGTTATAAAACATCTTGTGGTTTTCAGACAGTAGTATGAGAGTTGCACAGTGGAAGAGACTGAAGCCTCACCATAACATTTTTTTTTAAAGCAGTGAGTGCACTGCAGCAAACCTTCATTGCCTTAGAGAACTTTTTTAGTAAGTTAAAATGTGAGTGTTTGTTAATTTATTTATGTGGACCTTAACATACAGTATGAAGAAAAACTTGTGATCTTATTTAAAATAAACAATCAAAACATTTTAACCTTATTGAACGACCATAGCACTCTTATTAAAAAAAATAATACCAGAGGGAAAAGTTGAAGGCAAGCGAGCAAGAGGCAGATGGCAATACAAGTGTAAGGATAACATCAAGGCATGGACGAACAGCAACATAAGAGAGTGTATATCCAAGGCACACACACGAAAAAAAGAAACAAGAGCATGCTAAAGATCCATTGCAGCCAACCTTCATTGTGGAGCTGGCACCTCATTGATTGATTGATTGATTTGTCATCTTCAGAATACTAAGCCAGCACGAGGATATGGACATCTTGTTTAACGGGCCCGCTCTGAGTGATGTAGTAAGTCTTCTTCATATTTTTTCTCTTCCTCCAGTTAGCTGATAAATACCTGGATGGGGTGAGAACACGGACCTAATTTGTGATTATGGTGATCATGTGGGTTGGCAACACATGACAGACTACACTTTTCGCCATAGCACATGATGATGCTGACGAATTACTATAGTGGGTGTCAGATGCTCCATCACAAAGAAAATATGAGGTGGGGAGGGGGGGGGGGGGGGTGCGGCATCATGAAGCACAGCAAGTTTGGCATTTCAACCTGATGAAAACAAGAAGAATGTATTAATGTTCTGGTGCTAATAGCTTCAGCAAGGCAGAAATAAAATCATCAAAGACTTACCTTCGTAAGATTAACCCCTGTGAAATGAGATGCCTGAGAAAAGTTGCCAACTTAACTCTTTGAGTCCCAGGGGGTTTAGCATCACAGGCCTAATGGGTAGTAAAGAGAGACTAAAATCGACACATCATGCGTTCATTGGGCTTCTAGGTAAGACCTATAAACGTATGATGCGTTCCCTGGGACTCAAAGAGTTAACCATCCGAGACAGAGTTAGAAATGACATTATCAGACAGACTGTAGGAACAACACCAGGAAATGCATTGAGAAACAGAAGATCAAATGGGTTGGTTATTTAGTAAGAATGCAGCCAGAACAGCTTCAATGCAGGTGCTACACGTGAACATATCTGAAGTGAAAGCAAGAGGCGGCCCTAGGAGAATATGGATTGATGACATTAAAGAGCTTCTACATCGATACGGAATGACAGTAGCCACTGCTGCACACAAGCAATGGATCACAAACTGTAAACTCCCCACAACCCTTAATAGCAGAAGTGAAAACTGATGATGATGCTGATGACTGAAGCAATTCAAACTACCAGGTTTTTTTCCTGGTTTGAGACGATGTGTATTCCCATATTTTTTAAAGTTTAAAAATGGGGGTCGTTTTCTACACGGAATGTGTTACAAAAATTTCTTTCTTAATTTGTGACTAAACAAATTAGAGTTGTCTTTTACATGGAGGCGTCTTATACACAGAAAAATATGGCAAATACAATGAGTGGGCTACGGATGTGACCCAAAATGCTGTGCTGTCAGCTTTTTATGTCAAATTCTGGAAGATGGCTGACAGAACTGATGCTGTCAATGATATTGAATACTTAATCCAAAACAAATCACTTTCATTTGTGAATTTCAATTATGAAGGTACAAGCAATTGATTTTCCAGTGGGGGATAAATCTTTATCAACCTCCCCTCCCCCTCCCCCTCGGGTGCTACTTAGAGGTTTGACACCCTGAGATTTAAAAAGTCCTAATCTGGATGGTCGGCTCTGTGGCTAAGTCGATGCGAACGCTTCGCTTTGTAATGCCAGGATGCCAGGTTAGATCCCAGCTGCGGGCAATGCGCCTTGCGTTAGTTTCGACAGTGGTATCAAGAAAGCCGGCCGTCCAGAAAGCAATGACAAACTACTGGAGGTAAATTTTCCTAGAGAAACCACACAACAGCCAGGGGCTGTTAGGGTTGGTTCTGCAACGTCCTGTAAAGGATACCAAACAACATTTTTTTTTAAAATCTGGATGACAGACCAACATGGCCGATCCAAGCTACCCTGTTCAACCTCCAAGAAAGTTATAACTGGGGCACATGTAATGGATACACCACTATGGTGCAGCCTGCAGTCCTAGGATTTTTTAAATAATGTTGTTGATAACAATCAGACAAAGGAGGATGAGAAAAAAAATGTTGTTTGTGAAAGAAAGTAATAAAAAACTGCTTTTGCAACAATCTGGGTCATCTGAGTGAAGATTCAACAAAACATTATTCAGGAAACACACCATATTAGCTTTGTCTCCCTTTTCAGTAGCCAGCGAGGAGCCTCCATACTGATAGTACCTGTTTTCATCTGGTTAACTACTTGTCATGCCTTTCCCTTGAGTTTCAAGTGACGCTTAGAGCCCATAGACACTCCTCCCAACATCATTCTTTCCCGGTATAGGTTTTCAGTAACTTTCATTTTAGTTATTACCTCATCACACAGGCAAAAGATCACCTTTGCCTTGTGCAGTTGCAGTACACCCCCTATTGGGGCCAGTCCAGCCAGCCTATCTGCCTGTTCATTCCCAAACATGCCTGCATGGCCTGGGCAAAATACCTATGTGACTGTCACCACCTGTGACCTCTAGATTCATGCAACCCATTCCATATAAAGTAAACCTGATCCCAAATTTTGCACCAGTGAAATACAAGAACTTAGTGATTATATAACTCATGAGTCTCCTTTGGAGTGTAATGTATACATTGTCACTAATGGAGAATAGAATGTGTTGATTTGTTTGCAACTATTTTATTTTCTACACATTAGATTGCTAGACAGCACTGGGCAGAAGCAGACATCTCTCAAGCTTCTGAACAAGTAGGTGAGGCTCAAGACCTGGGTCAGTCTCAAGAAGTAGGTCTATCTCAAGAAGTGGGTCAGTCTGAAGAAGTAGGTCTATCTCAAGAAGTAGGTCAGTCTGAAGAAGTAGGTCTGCCTGATCACCAGATGATATGCCATGAAGTGTTGGGACAATCTGAAGCAGAACTTACAGAGGAGCCTGAAACACAGAGGGAAGGGACACTAACAGAAAATGATGGGCCAGATAAAGTGGCTTTTCCTGAGATCCATGGCAGAGAAGGTAGGTTTTGCAGGAAGTGGATTAGCTGAAGAATTAAGGTAATCTTTCTTTATTTTTCTGTATTTTCTTTCACATTCTTCTTCCTCCTCTTCCATTTTAGTCTATTTTTTTTCTTCCTCCTTGTTTATCTGCCTTACCCCTCTTGTCCTCACCCTCTTTTCTTCTTCTTCAATTACTCATGCAAACTTGCTTCCAACTATTATTCATTCATACAAGCAGCTATTATTCATTCATACAAGCAGCTATCATTTATTCATACAAGCAGTTATCATTTATTCATACAAGCAGCTATCATTTATTTATACAAGCAGCTATCATTTATTCATACAAACAGCTATCATTTATTCATACAAGCAGCTATCATTCATTCATACAAGCAGCTATCATTTATTCATACAAGCAGCTATCATTTATTCTTACAAGCAGCTATCATTCATTCATACAAGCAGCTATCATTCATTGATACAAGCAGCTATCATTCATTCATACAAGCAGCTATCATTCATTCATACAAGCAGCTTTCATTTATGCATACAAGCAGCTATCATTTATTCATACAAGCAGCTATCATTTATTCATACAAATATAATACAAACTTGTGGTCAGACATAACTTAATGCTGCATCTTTCAGAGATCTTCCAGTTGAAGAAAGAAACATGGCTTTACCTTTGACAATGGAAGAGATTCAAGACAACATGAAAATCCTGGTAAGCTATTTTACTGTCATCATTTCATTAAAATTGTTATATTTAAAGTCTGTATTATCATCATCAGGTGCCCTTACTGACTGATGTAAGTGATCATGTGATCATTCTTCTGTGCATCCTGTGAGGGTCAACAGTATCAGTTGATTGACACATTTCTGTGCCATGTCAAAAGGCTGTCAAAGATCTTCTTTTATTGGCCTTTTCTGTCTCTCTTTCTGTACATCTTTCCAGTTGTGACAGTATGTGCCAGTTTTTTTTTTTCTTTTCTCAAAATGTGGCCAAAATAGTAATGTTCTGCTCTTTCTCATTTTTTTAATATTATATTTTGTTTCCCCCAAACATTAAGAAAGATGACTTATTTTGTCTGTACAAAAAAATTAGAATTCTTCCACTGTGGAGGAGCGACTGGCTGAGTCACTAGAGTGAAGTGCTGTCATGCAGGAGACCTGAGTTCAAACCTGGTAATGCATGAAGATTTTTTGTTTTTGTCAAGGGCAAAAATAAAAATTAAAACCTGCTGAGTTCATGGTAGCTGCACTAGCCATGCAGCCTTAAATCCTCAGGGAACACTCCCCCCCCCCCACTCCTCGCCCAACGTCTACACCATTCTCAAAGTGATAAACACAAGGCAAATGTAAAGACAGTTTACTGAGTTTCACAGGTTAATGAAATCTGCTTCTTTGAGAATAAAAGGCCAAGCTAAATAGTTAATTTGAAAATAGAAGAAAAAACTTTTTCAGCACTTTGAAAAATTGTGTCACAAAACTACACCAACTTTGAATTAGCTGCCTCCTACAACGTGCTGTTGGTGGAAAAGGGGGGGGGGGGGGGGGGGGGGGGGGGGGGGGGGGGGGGGGGGGGGGGGGTGTGACAATGGATCAATTCTTTGTTCTCCAAAATGTAGTGTCAGGACCCACACTAAGAGAATTTCAGACATCTCAGGCACCAGAAATCAAATTCATATTTTTTTTTATTCGTGCTAACTGGGACTAATAACAGTAATATTTTCCTGCTGGGGCCAATATTTTGTTCATGTTAACCATGTGTTCTTCTTACCCTGTTTTCTCCTTAACTCTTCCAGTCCCAAGGAACACATCATAATTTCATAGGTCTTACCTAAAAGCTCAATGAACTCAATGTGCGCCAATTTTATGTCTCTCTTTACTACCCCCCGTGGGGCTCTGATGCTTAACTTTCCCTGGGACTGAAAGAGTTAAGCGAGGTCATGTTAATAAGGTATCACAGTATCTGTTGCAAGTGTTGTTGCTTTCTTTTACATACCAGCTCCCAGCACCCATGACAGTAAGGTCTAATTGTAGCACAGCTCTCTTCTTCATTGCGTATATTGTTGTCACACCCAGGTTCGTCTTTAGGTTTGCTACAGAAGGAGTCGATTAGGAGATCATAGACGAGGAGAAAGATGGTCGTGTCGACAGTGGTGATGATGATGATGTCTTGCTAGCTACATGCTTCTCACGTGACTCTGATGCTTGTATAACAAAATGTCTGGAAACAACAGTTCTTGTCTGTACTGTCTTTATTGTGATACTTCAGCAATGTCACAAAATAACAGCAATGATATTCTAAATAGCGCTGTGCTCTCTCTATGGCTGCAAACTCGTAGGTTTGTGTTGTGTTCTCTAGTTGCTTTGGTTCTAGTGTCTGTAACTGCCACCTGGCCTTTAGTGATGTCTGGTACTAACGGATTGATCGTTGACTCTAACATCTCACAGTGTTCCTACCTAATGTGTCGCCGTTAACCATGGATTCATGTATCTTGTGTGTTGTCTCTGTAGCTCGATGTCTTGTTTCATAGATTTTCTCTCTAGTGACTGTCTTCAAGGCTCAGTATGACTGGCTCCTCTCCCTCTAGTTTTGAGTTGGCTAAAAACTACGGGGATCACTGAGACTAGTCGCTCGTCCTCTGAGTCTCAATGACTGAAGGCATTCTTTGAGTTAAGCTGACATCTCTACAACTGAAGACTGCTTTGAGAGTCAATGTGACTGGTCTCTCCTCTCTTGAGTCTTGTGGACTGAAGAGTTCTCCTGAGTGGATTCTTATCCAGTATTTATACTTGATGCTGGAATGCTAGTTATTTGTTTTCTTCTCACTTTTTCTGCTTCTAGAATATTCTAGTACGTCTCAACTAGTTTACTAGATACGTTCTCACATAGGATTTGCTAATTATATCTCAATTGCATCAGATTTCATCATCTTTTTCTGCGAAACTATAGTAGTTAAATTGACAGCTGTCCTTCTAGAAAACAAGTATAATTGCGTTTGCTTTGATAGGGCACGACAACAAGGTATTTACTTGTAAGACAAGGTTAGGTCACATGATGAAACAAACGCATTTCAAAACTTCTAGAAAGAAGGTCAAGGCCAGACAACCTCAGTTTGATGTCAACAGCTAGTTTTGGCGGGAAAAGAAGATTCTGGAAAAGGGCATGTCAAGGTTAGCAAAACTTGTTGATTTTCAGTACATCATAACTTTGTGCCTTCTACAAACAAGGGATAATGTCTCCCTGTTACAACATTGTTGTATATGTTTTAAATTATATTTGGCAGGAAAGCAAATCTCTGAGCACATTCTGGACAAACTATCTTGGAGCCGGAAAATGAAAGTGAGGTCTTTTGCAGCTAGAACAATATTCACAGTAATTGTTGTGATAAT
This sequence comes from Candidula unifasciata, assembly GCA_905116865.2. NCBI lineage: Eukaryota > Metazoa > Mollusca > Gastropoda > Stylommatophora > Geomitridae > Candidula > Candidula unifasciata. The sequence continues at coordinate 54,689 of CAJHNH020000122.1, read as the reverse complement.
TTTTATACTGCCATTTTTGTGTCTGGAGACTCATTCTACAAACTATTCTCTTAGTTTTTGGAGTGTGTGTGTGTGTGTGTGAGAGAGAGAGAGAGAGTGAGAGTGTGTTTGTGCATATGTGCATGCGTGTATGTATGTTTATATAAATTCAGTGCCATTTCTCAGTGCTTTTAACCTTTCCCTAATCTGCAAATGTTAGAACGTTATATCAAGTTGGAAAATTTGACTGTTTAATTTCTGAGGCAAAGAATGTGAATTTAGATATTTTGGGAGTATCAGAAACAAGATGGACAGAAGCTAGCTGCCTAAAGAGAGATTATTACATATTTATTAATTCTGGAGGAGAAAATCATGAACGTGGAGTAGGATTCTTGATAAAAAGAAATTTAGAGAAGTTTATTAGCCGGTTCTGGGCTCACAATGACAGAATTATATTGATCAAGATCAAGGCAAGACCTTTTGATATTGCAATAATACAGACATATGCACCAACAACTGACTACAGTGATGAACAGCTTGAAGAATATTATGAAGAACTACAACAAACACTGAAAGTTGTAAAATCATCAGAGGTCTTAATAGTTATAGGAGACCCGAATGCAAAAGTGGGGAAAAAGAAGCACAAACATATTGTAGGGCAATTTGGCATGGGATCAAGGAATGACAGAGGAGACAGATTGATACAGTTTTGCGAAGAGAACCAACTCATTATCTGTAATACATTTTTTCAACATCCACCTAAAAAACTGTTTACGTGGAAGAGTCCAGGAGATATAAATAGAAACCAAATTGATTTTGTAATGATTAGAGACAGATTCAAAAACAACATAAAGAACGCCAAAACATACCCAGGTGCAGATATAAATTCAGATCACAACCCTGTGGTAATAAAAATACAAATTAAACATAAAAACGCAGGAATAAAAACACAAAGGTCACCCCAAATAGACATATCAGCTTTGAAACAGCCAGAAATAAGCCAGCAGTACCTAGTGGAGGTTAAAAATAAATATGGCAGATTAATAGTTGAAAGCATGGAACAATATCGACGGGAAAATCCAGAGGACAAAATTAATACAAAATGGGAATGTTTCAAAACTAGTATAGAAACAGCTAATGAAATCTTACCAGTGAAAGAAAACAAGAAAAATCAAGTATGGATGACTGAAGAAATTATTAACAAAATGACACAAAGGAAGAAAGCAAAAAACACTCCAGAATATTCATTAATAGACAAAGAAATACGAAATATGTGTAAAACTGCTAAGGAAACATGGATTCAGTTAAAATGCAAAGAAATAGAGGATCTTGAAATAAAACACAGATCAAGGAAATACATGCAAATATAAGAAAACTTACAAACAAGGAAAAACATTTAACAGGAAATGGTTGTATTAGGGGGAAGGATGGAAAAATTATTGTTGATAAGAAAATATAATAAAAAGATGGACTGAATACACAGAAGACCTGTTTTGGGACAACAGAGGTGACAAACCACCAATCCATAATATTCAAGAGGGACCAAACATATTAAAGTCTGAAGTAGAGAAAGACATTAAACAGATGAAGCAGGGAAAAGCTGTAGGTCCAGACAACATAACTGCAGAAATGTTAAAATATTTATCTACTTTTGGAATTGATACTATCACAGAAATATGCAATGACATTTATAACTATGGGTACATTCCCAGGGACATGAAAACATCTGTTTTTATCACACTACCCAAGAAATCAAAAGCTGTTGATTGTGAAGATTACAGAACTATTAGCCTAATGAGTCACGTAACTAAGTTACTCTTGAAGATAATACAAGGAAGAATTCAAAATAAAATAGAGAAAGAAGTTTCTGAAAAGCAATTTGGATTCCGTAAAAACAGTGGTACTCGAGAGGCCATAATTTGTCTAAAGATGCTGACTGAAAAATATATAGAAGTTCAGAAAAATATTTATGCATGTTTTATCGATTACAAAAAAGCTTTCGACAGAGTGCAACATGAACAACTAATTGCAGCTCTTCAAAACATAGGACTAGATGGAAAGGATATCAGACTTACTAGAAACTTATACTGGGAGCAAGAAGCAACAGTAAGATATGACAGCATCTGCTCACCCCAGATAGAGATCAAAAGAGGAGTAAGACAAGGATGTGTGCTGTCGCCTAGCCTTTTCAACTTATGTACAGAAACCATTTTTTAAAGAAATTGTAGAATTACCAGGACTTCACATCAATGATAGAATAATAAACAATCTGAGATATGCGGACGACACAGTGTTGCTAGCAGAGAGTGAGCAGGAGTTGCAAGACCTAGTGGAACAAGTTAACTGAAGGAGTGCAGAATTTGGATTAGATTTTAATTTGAAAAAGACAAAAACCATGATATTTAGCAAAGAAAATAATCAGCTAACAATGAATATCACAGTGAACGGGGTGAAATTGGAACAAGTTAAACATTTCTTATATCTTGGACAAGTAATAACATGTGACGGCAGAAGTGAAACAGAAGTCAAGAAAAGAATAGGGATGGCCAAAAACATTTTCAACAACATGCAAAAGTTACTGACATCAAGAGAAATAAGCAATACATTAAATATGATAATTGTCAAATGTTATGTATTCTCAACCTTACTGTTTGGCACAGAGACATGTACAATGAACAAACAACTGGAAAATCGTATCAATTCTTTGGAGATGTGAATATACAGAAGATTAGGTCATATTTCATGGAAACAAAAGCTATCAAATACATGTACTGAGGAAATTGGGAATGAAAAGAGAGTTGCTAGGGGAAATTAAAAAGAGACAAGTGAAATATTTTGGCCACATTAAAAGACATAACAGTATTGTAAAGATCATCCTAGAGGGAAAGGTTCAAGGTTCTCGAGCAAAAGGCAGACAGCGTTACAAGTGGGAGGATAACATCAAGAGATGGACGAACAGCAGTATTAGTGAGTGTACATCAAGGGCAAGAGACAGGGCTTGCTGGAGATCCATTGCAGCCAACCTTCATTGTGGAGACGGCACCTGATTGATTGATTGAATCTGCAAAGTAAAGTAAAAGTAAAGATCCCTTTTCATGCCTTCAGGCACATCGGACATATGGGAAGAGCACCCATATTTTCACAGACCAATCGACACTAGATGGGTAATGTGGTCAGCATTACGCCGGCCGTCTTTACTTTCCCAGGAAAGCCATCCTGGTACCCATTTTAGGCTGGGTCGACCTGTGACGCCCCATATCATGATAAAAATCTACACAGCTGGCAGTGGGTTTTGATCTTGGTACACTGGAGTCGGACTCGCGCTATAAACTATAATTCACATATGATACCTAATTCCATATGATACTCATATATTCTATAAATCTCTCTCTAAAACGATACCGCATGTGATGCATATATTCTATAAATCTCTCTATAATTCACATATGATACTCATGATATTCTATAAATCTCTCTCTCACATATGATACTCATATATTCTATAAATCTCTCTATAATTATGATACTCATATACTCATATATCCTCATTTATTTTATAAATCTCTCTCTAATTCATATGTGATACTCATATATTTTGTACATCTCTTTCTAATTCATATGTGATACTCATATATTCTATAAATCTCTCTCTAAATCACCTGTGATACTCATATATTCTATAAATCTCTCTATAATTCACATGTGATACTCATATATTCTATAAATCTCTCTCTAAATCACATGTGATCCTCATATATTCTATAAATCTCTCTCTAATTCATATGTGATACTCAAATATTCTGTAAATCTTTTTCTAATTCATATGTGATACTTATATATTATATAAATCGCTCTCTAATTCACATGTATCCGTGTGGTCTATAAATCTCTCTCTAATTCACATATGATACTCATATATTCTATAAATCTCTCTATAATTCACATATGATACTTATATATTCAATAAATCTCTCTCTAATTCACATATGATACTCATATATTCTATAAATCTCTCTATAATTCACATATGATACATCTCTCTATAATACATATCTATAAATAAATCTCTCTCTAATTCATATGATACTCATATATTCTATAAATCTCTCTCTAAATCACATATGATACTCATATATTCTATAAATCTCTCTCTAAATCACATGTGATACTCATATATTCTATAAATCTCTCTATAATTCACATATGATACTCATATATTCTATAAATCTCTCTCTAATTCACATATGATACTCACATATTCTATAAATCTCTCTATAATTCACATATGATACTCATAAATTCTATAAATCTCTATAATTCACATGTGATACTCATATATTCTATAAATCTCTCTCTAAATCACAAGTGATCCTCATATATTCTATAAATCTCTCTCTAATTCATATGTGATACTCATATGTTCTGTAAATCTCTTTCTAATTCACATGTGATACTCATATATTGTATATATCGCTCTCTAATTCACATGTATCCGTGTGGTCTATAAATCTCTCTCTAATTCACATATGACACTCATATATTCTATAAATCTCTCTCTAATTCACATACAATATCTGTGTGGTCTATAAATCTCTCTCTAATTCACATATGATACTCATATATTCTATAAATCTCTCTGTAATTCACATATGATATCTATGTGGTCTATAAATCTCTCTCTAATTCACATATGATACACATTTATTCTATAAATCTCTAATTCACAAATGATACCCGCATGGTCTATAAAAGAGCTTTCCAGCACATTACTGCAGCTAAAGAACACCAAAGAATATAGTGAGACAAGAACACTGACCTGAACTGTGATCCTGGTGATTGTGGGAGAAACTTGACTGCCAACACTTATTGACAGGGCACATGATGATGGTGAAGATGATAGAGCACACCCATATTTTTTAGAAGCAGTTCACCAAGTTTCACTAGTTAAGAACTTCACTTTCTTCATTCCACCCACAGACCCTAACAAGGTTGTGGGTAGGGGACCCCAAATACAGTAGAACCTCGCTTAACGAGCACCTATCCTAATGAGTAATTTGCATAATGAGCAAAACAAATTATAAAAGAATGACTTGCTTAACGAGCGACACTTCGCATAACGAGTGGCGAAGAGAGGGGAAGTCCTGGATTGTGCGCATGTTACATCAGTCTGTGTTTAGCACTTGTTCCAGTAGCATCGTAGTGTCACTTGTGATCACACATTTTCTCAAAATTGTGTTAAATTGTGATATATGTACATGAATCCTCCAGGCCTACAAGATGACCTCGCTGAAGAATTTAAGTTCATCAAGATCCAGTTTCTACCCCCTGACACCACTCCGTTACTCCAGCCCATGGACCAGCAAGTTATTTCTAACTTTAAGAAGCTCTACACTAAAGCACTCTTCGAGCATTGTTTTCAGGTGACTAAAGGGACCAACCTCATTCTCAAAGAGTTTTGGAAAAATCACTTCCACATCGTTGCCTGCCTCAAGATGAACAAAATAGTGGGGGAAGGGGTTACCAAGAGAGCCCTAACTTCTGCTTTAAAGATGCTTTGGCCGGAGAGCGTTGTCAATTTGTGACTTTGAGGGGTTCGAGACAGTACCTGTGGAACCTGTAGTCAACGAGATTGTGTCTTTGGCCACTATCATGAGATTGTAGGTGGATAACAGTGATATCGAAAAGCTTGTGGAAGAGCACAGCCAAGAACTGACCACCGAAGAATTTTTGGAGTTGCATTGTGTTTCACAGCAAGAAGTTTTGGAGGAAAGTTTGTCAGAGGAGGAGGTAACAGAAAAGCAACAATCTTTTGGCGAAAAAAAAAGAGAAATGCTGAAAGCTTAGGAAACTGTTGCATCTTGTATTGAGACACATCAACCTAATAAGGAAGTGGCTATGCGCGCTGCAAATTTATTTAATGATAATGCTGTGACGCATTTTGGCCAAATTTTAAAGCGTGGGCAAAAACAAATGTCTCTGGACATCTTTCTAGTAAAAAAAATTCAAAAAAAATAAGCTATGTATCATAATTATTTCGACTTTTTGTTTTGTTTTCTGCAAATCAATTTCGCATTCCATGTAAGTTCGTTCCACGTTTGATTAAAAGATGAAGATTTACTCTCCTTAACAATATGCACATAATTTTCTTTGAATAAACGTTATACATATCATTTTGTGATAATTGTTTTCGACATGGAATGCATTATCGTATTTTACATTAATTTATATGAGAAAATTGTTTCACATAACGAGTGTTTCGCTTAACGAGTATGATTCTGGAACGAATTATGCTCGTTAAGTGAGGTTCCACTGTAAATTTTTTTTCTCCTAGACAGTGCCCCATGTGTGGTCAGCTTTTTTTACATGTCATGTTATCTGACAATGAACATCACCCTAAGTACTGGGACAGCTAGCCACCCTCTTATAGCAGAAGACAATTCCATTTAGCACAAAGAAACATTTTATACAAAGTATATTCATTCCCACTCTGTGCTACCAGTGCCAGACATGGTCAGTCGCAACAGTCCAGAAAAGAAGATTAGTAATCCTGGAAATGAGATGTTCGAGAAGGGCTTGCAGGAGTGACCTGAAGAAATAAAATCAGGAGTAAAGTCATGAGAGAACAAGTCAGCACAAAAGACAGCAAATCAAATGGTTTTCCCACTTAGAGAGAAGGCTTGTGATGCCATACCTTACAAAGCATACACCAACAGAGAAAAATGTAAAAGACAAAGGAGACCAAGAACAAGATGGACAGATAACATCAAGGAAGCTCTACAGTATCACTGCACATGGGGAATTCCCACCTATGCTGAGTCTTCTGGCTGCAGCTGCCACCCCAAGGTACTTTCTGACTGCTCCCATGTGAAATTGGTTATACTGTCTCCTATCTTGACCACAAAGATGATGTAGACGGGCTTCGTTAGGTTTTACTTTTAGGTCATGTAATAATGTTAGCTTCAGAGATCTTGACCTCAAAGATTACATGGGTGGGCTTCACTAGGCTTTACTTGTAGGTCATGTAATAATGTTAGCTTCAAAGATCTTGACCTCAAAGATTACATGGGTGGGCTTCACTAAGCTTTACTTTTAGATCATGTAATAATCTTGACCTCAAAGATTACATGGGTGGGCTTCACTAGGCTTTACTTGTAGGTCATGTAATAATGTTAGCTTCAAAGATCTTGACCTCAAAGATTATATGGGTGGGTTTCACTAGGCTTTACTTTTTGGTCATGTAATAATGTTAGCTTCAGAGATCTTGACCTTAAAGATTACATTGGTGGGCTTCACCAGGATTTACTTCTAGGTCATCGTTATCCATTAGCGTAGTCTTCAGTACAACATTGATGATATTAGCCCTGTCCACAATTCTTCCTGAATGCAGTGGTGCACTACATGCCAGTTGGTCCACCCGTTCATTACCTTTTACTCCAACATATCCAGGTGAGTAGATCCAGGTGAGGGAAGAGAAGTGTGCCTCTCACATACATTTCGATGTGTGTATGGAGCGGAGCACAGTGTATTATTGAGTCTCTTACATTTAATCTAAGCATACCAAAGAGAACAGACACAGGTTTGAATTCTCAGTAAAGTTTTAGGTTTTTGTGTGCAGCTTTGTGTGTGTGGCTTTTAACGTGTGGCTTTTTTTGTGTCTGGTTTTTTTTTTTTTTTTTTTGCATGTGCGTTTGAAGGCAAAAATAATATCCTACCCTGCACACAGTTTATGGCAGCTGCACTAGCCATGTGAGCCTAAATCCTTAGGTACACAGCATAAGTTGTAAATGCAGGCGGTTGGCTTCAATCATCAGGTCCTTTACAGAATGTATCTGTCGTCACTGCCCGGCTGAAAGTCTCTCTGTCTGTAGCCTTTTCTCCAGCCCTATGTGCTTTCATAGCCAGTGTATCTTCAGTGTTCAGTCTCCACCTTTGCTTTCTGCAAATTTTACCCTCTATATCTGTTGATTCTTTTTTCAGCTTTCGTGTGGTATCTAGAAATATATAATCTGGTAGTTTCCCCCTTGACTTCTACAAGCAGGTGGCTGAACACTTCAACCTTTAGTAGTCTGTGAGTACCTTGCTGTGTGATGCAGGCAGTAATGGCAGTTTATACTAAATAGACGTAGCCAGATACTTGAACATGCAGCAAAGTTTTTGTTTTATGCCAGTGTAAATACTGCCTCTTTAAAAGACACGTATTTATGCTTATTTCATGGCTGGTGTTGTTTTTGGTCGTCTGATTTGAAGTCTATCAAGTCTGAGATAGTACAAAAGACAGGTTGCGGTAACTATTCACCGTTTTTTTTATTTTTTTTTTAAGATAAATTTTTTCGTTATTGGAAGCCTCATCCTGGCTCTTGCCAGGGGCCGCAATATAGCCCGGCCATAAATATGGTCTAATGGCTGAACGCGGTTTCTGGGACCTCTCCACGGGTGATCCTCATCCACATGGTGGCACTTTGTGTCATCGGGTGTTTATCACTTGTGTGATGTCCTGGTGGGGTAAAAATCTACTACTACTAGTACAAAGACAGTTCAATGGTGGTATTGATGTGGCAGTTTTTGTTAGGTCTGTTATTGTTTTGTTGCTTTCCAAGTGAAAAAATATAAATATTTTAGAAAGAATTTGTTTTTCAATAAATTATTAGATACTGAATCTGGTAATATTTTGGTTGGATAGTTGAATAAATGAGAGAGAGAGAGAGAGAGAGAGAGAGAGAGAGAGAGAGAGAGAGAGAGAGAGACACGTGCGTGCACGCACACACACCCATGCACTTACGCACGCACACTCACGCACTCACGCATGCGCACACATGTACTCACGCACGCACACCTATGCACGCACGCAGAGAGAAAGAATGAAAAGGCAGTGGAGAAGGACAAACAGAATGGCAAGGGAGACAGAAGGAAAGAGTGAAAGGCAAGGGAGACAGAAGGAAAGAGTGGGAAGCAAGGGAGACAGAAGAAAGAATGGAAAGCAAGGGAGACAGAAGGAAAGAGTGGAAGGCAAGGGAGACATAAGGAAAGAGTGGAAGGCAAGAGAGACAGAAGGAAAGAGTGGAAGGCAAGGGAGACAGAAGGAAAGAGTGGAAGGCAAGGGAGACAGAAGCAAAGAGTGGAAGGCAAGGGAGACAGAAGCAAAGAGTGGAAGGTGATGGAGACAGAAGGAAAGAGTGGAAGGCAAGGGAGACAGAAGCAAAGAGTGGAAGGCAAGGGAGACAGAAGCAAAGAATGGAAGGTGATGGAGACAGAAGGAAAGAGTGGAAGGCAAGGGAGACAGGAGGAAAGAGTGGAAGGCAAGGGAGTTAGAAGGAAAGAGTGGAAGGCAAGGGAGACAGAAGCAAAGAGTGGAAGGCAAGGGAGACAGAAGGAAAGAGTGGAAGGTGATGGAGACAGAAGGAAAGAGTGGAAGGCAAGGGAAACGGAAAGAGTGGAAGGCAAGGGAGACAGAAGGAAAGAGTGGAAGACAATGGAGATAGAATTAAAGAGTGGAAGGCAAGAGAGACAGAAAACAGGGGCACTGAAGGAAAATGGAGGAGGGAATGGAGAAAGAGGGGGGATGGAATGGAGACGTGAAAAGGTGAGACAAAGAAGTGGTAGAGGGTGTCTAAAAGAAGGGGAGGGAAGGGAGACAGCAGAAACATTTGAGGAAGAGGGGAAGGGAAACATAGGGCAAGGGAGAGAGAGGGAAAGAATGAGAATGAAAGTGTATGAAGTGAAAGGGAGAATGAAGCAAGAGAACGACAGATAAAGAAGGGAGAGGTAAATACACATGGGATGAAGTAATTGTGCACGCCGGTAACATTCTTCGCATTTGCTTCAGTTAGATATCATCTGAACAGTAGTTCTTTGAGTCGCAGAATGGATGTATCGAAGTCAACACGAAGGCAGAAACCATGCAGACATATGTGACGTTCACACGTTGGAATATGGATATTTTCTTCTTACCGTCACAGACTGCAAGCTTGGACGGAAAGTTCCGGCTGTTCATCTACTTCTGGTCCCTTTGTCTTTTCTGCACAACCTGGATGTTGCGCGCAAATCCGTTTTACAGATTTGGTATATCTGTATGCAGATTGCTGATTCCTCGCCTTTCAGGCAGGTGTGCTCGAACTTCAAAGAAAACGCCCCCTAATTAATCGGATAAATTATGACTGTCGACTCCGCTTTAAGTTCTCTCAAGGCACCCTTCCCTGCATCCCCTTCTTCCCCTCTCCCTTATTCACAGGTCCCACTCTCCGTCTCACATTCTCTGTATCTCTCACTCTTTCCATGCCTCTATCCCACTCTCTCTGTCTCATATTCTCTGTATCTCTCACTCTTTCCATGTCTCTATCCCACTCTCTCCGTCTTACATTCTCTGTATCTCTCACTCTTTCCATGTCTCTATCCCACTCTCTCCGTCTTACATTCTCTGTATCTCTCACTCTTTCCATGTCTCTATCCCACTCTCTCCGTCTTACATTCTCTGTATCTCTCACTCTTTCCATGTCTCTATCCCACTCTCTCCGTCTTACATTCTCTGTATCTCTCACTCTTTCCATGCCTCTATCCCACTCTCGCCGTCTCACATTCTCTGTATCTCTCTCTCTCTCTTTCCATGCCTCTATCCCACTCTCTCCGTCTTACATTTTCTGTATCTCTCACTCTTTCCATGCCTCTATCCCACTCTCTCCGTCTTACATTCTCTGTATCTCTCACTCTTTCCATGTCTCTATCCCACTCTCTCTGTCTTACATTCTCTGTATCTCTCACTCTTTCCATGTCTCTATCCCACTCTCTCCGTCTTACATTCTCTGTATCTCTCACTCTTTCCATGTCTCTATCCCACTCTCTCCGTCTTACATTCTCTGTATCTCTCACTCTTTCCATGCCTCTATCCCACTCTCGCCGTCTCACATTCTCTGTATCTCTCACTCTTTCCATGCCTCTATCCCACTCTCTCTGTCTCATATTCTCTGTATCTCTCACTCTTTCCATGTCTCTATCCCACTCTCTCCGTCTTACATTCTCTGTATCTCTCACTCTTTCCATGTCTCTATCCCACTCTCTCTGTCTTACATTCTCTGTATCTCTCACTCTTTCCATGTCTCTATCCCACTCTCTCCGTCTTACATTCTCTGTATCTCTCACTCTTTCCATGTCTCTATCCCACTCTCTCCGTCTTACATTCTCTGTATCTCTCACTCTTTCCATGCCTCTATCCCACTCTCGCCGTCTCACATTCTCTGTATCTCTCTCTCTCTCTTTCCATGCCTCTATCCCACTCTCTCCGTCTTACATTTTCTGTATCTCTCACTCTTTCCATGCCTCTATCCCACTCTCTCTGTCTCATATTCTCTGTATCTCTCACTCTTTCCATGCCTCTATCCCACTCTCTCCGTCTTACATTTTCTGTATCTCTCACTCTTTCCATGCCTCTATCCCACTCTCTCTGTCTCATATTCTCCGTCTCATATTCTCTGTATCTCTCTCTCTCTTTCCATGCCTCTATCCCACTCTCTCTGTCTCATATTCTCGGTATCTCTCACTCTTTCCATGTCTCTATCCCACTCTCTCCGTCGTACATTCTCTGTATCTCTCACTCTTTCCATGTCTCTATCCCACTCTCTCTGTCTCATATTCTCTGTATCTCTCACTCTTTCCATGCCTCTATCCCACTCTCTCCGTCTCACATTCTCGGTATCTCTCTCTCTTTCCATGCCTCTATCCCACTCTCTCCGTCTTACATTTTCTGTATCTCTCACTCTAACTATGCCTCTATCCCACTCTCTCTGTCTCATATTCTCTGTATCTCTCTCTCTTTCCATGCCTCTATCCCACTCTCTCCGTCTTACATTCTCTGTATCTCTCACTCTTTCCATGCCTCTATCCCACTCTCTCCGTCTCATATTCTCTGTATCTCTCACTCTTTCCATGCCTCTATCCCACTCTCTCCGTCTCACATTCTCTGTATCTCTCACTCTTTCCATGCCTCTATCTCACTCTCTCCGTCTCACATTCTCTGTATCTCTCTTTCTTTCCATGCCTCTATCCCACTCTCTCTGTCTCATATTCTCTGTATCTCTCTCTCTTTCCATGCCTCTATCCCACTCTCTCTGTCTCATATTCTCTGTATCTCTCTCTCTTTCCATGCCTCTATCCCACTCTCTCCGTCTCACATTCTCTGTATCTCTCTCTCTCTTTCCATGCCTCTATCCCACTCTCCGTCTCACATTCTCTGTATCTCTCTCTTTCCATGCCTCTATCCCACTCTCCGTCTCACATTTTCTGTATCTCACTCTTTCCATGCCTCTATCCCACTCTCTCTGTCTCACATTCTCTGTATCTCTCTTTCCATGCCTCTATCCCACTCTCCGTCTCACATTTTCTGTATCTCACTCTTTCCATGCCTCTATCCCACTCTCTCTGTCTCACATTCTCTGTATCTCTCTCTCTTTCCATGCCTCTATCCCACTCTCTCCGTCTCACATTCTCTGTATCTCTCACTCTTTCCATGCCTCTATCCCACTCTCTCCGTCTCACATTCTCCGTCTCATATTCTCTGTATCTCTCACTCTTTCCATGCCTCTATCCCACTCTCTCTGTTTCATATTCTCTGTATCTCTCTTTCCATGCCTCTATCCCACTCTCTCTGTCTCATATTCTCTGTATCTCTCTTTCCATGCCTCTATCCCACTCTCTCTGTCTCATATTCTCTGTATCTCTCTCTTTCCATGCCTCTATCCCACTCTCTCTGTCTCATATTCTCTGTATCTCTCACTCTTTCCATGCCTCTATCCCACTCTCTCCGTCTCATATTCTCTGTATCTCTCACTCTATCTATGCCTCTATCCCACTCTCTCCGTCTCATATTCTCTGTATCTCTCTCTTTCCATGCCTCTATCCCACTCTCTCTGTCTCATATTCTCTGTATCTCTCTTTCCATGCCTCTATCCCACTCTCTCTGTCTCATATTCTCTGTATCTCTCTTTCCATGCCTCTATCCCACTCTCTCCGTCTCATATTCTCTGTATCTCTCTTTCCATGCCTCTATCCCACTCTCTCCGTCTCATATTCTCTGTATCTATCTCTTTCCATGCCTCTATCCCACTTCTCATGTATCTCTCCTCTATCCCACTCTCTCCGTCTCATATTCTCTGTATCTCTCACTCTTTCCATGCCTCTATCCCACTCTCTCCGTCTCATATTCTCTGTATCTCTCACTCTTTCCATGCCTCTATCCCACTCTCTCCGTCTTACATTCTCTGTATCTCTCACTCTTTCCATGCCTCTATCCCACTCTCTCCGTCTTACATTCTCTGTATCTCTCTTTCCATGCCTCTATCCCACTCTCTCCGTCTTACATTCTCTGTATCTCTCACTCTTTCCATGCCTCTATCCCACTCTCGCCGTCTCACATTCTCTGTATCTCTTACTCTTGCCATGCCTCTATCCCACTCTCTCCGTCTCACATTCTCTCACATTCTTTGCATCTTTCACTAACCACTCTCATTATCTCTCTATCTCCTTCTCTCTCTTTCTCTCAGGTTCCTCAAACCAGACGCCCAACCCAGCATATATTGTCGTGTCCCAGAACCGTGAGATCAGTCTTGAAGCTAGTTAACAACCAGTCACGTGACAGTTGATATGATCAGATTGTAATAATAATAACAACGTTGTGATAAACTGCAAATAATTATAACAATAAATGAAATAACACTAAATGTATATACAAAAAGGGAGCTGCCGTGGTGTATTCACTAGATGTTCGACTGCAGCCATGGAGGTCGTGGGTTCAAATAGAAAAAGCAAAGTCCTGGAAAGTAAAGGCGACCGGCGAGATGTTGACCACATCACCCATCGAGTGTGATTGGTCTATAAAATATGCGTCTAACACTTAAAACCCAAAACACCTGAAAGCCTTTAAAACGTACCCTTACTTTTCTACAAATATTTACAAAGAACTTCTATAAATTGTCAAGGTCCGCTTAGCCTCGTTGATATTTTCTGGGCAAGATGCCTCGAGAAGCCTAAGTCCCCAGGCTCTTGTGTCCCTAAGTAAGACATCAATGGAGTGCGGAATTTAGGCATACGCTCAAAGTCTTAAAATCTGCAGCGGCCTCAGCAAATTCCAATTTATTTATTGTCTGTTAACAGATTTGTTTCTGAAACTTATATAATTTATAATTCCAGTAGTTTGCCAGAAGCAATGGCAAACTACTAAACGTAAATTTGCCTAGGAAAACCACAACAGCCAAAAAGTGCTGAGTTGGTTCTGCAACGTTCTGCAAAGGAAACACAACTAATTAGATGTCCTGGTGTGGTACAACTACATACCTACCTAAATTGCCGTGTCTCAGGGCTTGTGCCATGTTGCGGGGAAGTCACGTTTAGTCACTCGCCAACAACACAGAGCATTGTACTTGTTACCACCGGCCGGCGATAGAACAAGTGATATCTCCAGCCGGTGACTAGGACAATGCTGTGTGTTGTTGGCCGGTCACTAAGCGTGACATCCCCACAACATAGTACAAGCCCTGCGACACGGCAATTTAGCAATGGGAAGGGAAGTCACTCTCTTTCTGGGCCTGAAAACGTAAGATGAACCGAAATAACCCCATGACTAGACCATCGACACCCATTTTATGAGGAATTATTCAAGCAGTGGACTCAAGCGAGGCAATTCCTGAAGATGCTATCAAACATGTTTGCCGCCTTACTGACATTAATTTTGGAAATGAATTGATAATGATGCCTCCCTCTCCAAACATTAATACTACAGTCCATATCACACTTGACGGAAGCTGTCGAGAGCAGATTCCTGGCATTGTTAACGCAAGAACAACAAATGAAGTGGTTTGGACACCTAACAAGAATGCCCTGGTACTATCCGCCACAGCGAGCCACACACTAAAACGTTACAACGGGTATAGAGCAAGTGGAAGACCTCGGAAAATATGGAGTGATGGCATTAAGAACAGCCTTACAGAAATGAACATCAGTCTTTATAGTGCTCTTGACAGAGCTCATCAACGAACATTACATCTCCCCCCGACACTTCGATGAGGTACAAGGGGTGGAAAAGAAGAAGAAGAAGAAGAAGAAGAAGAAGAAGAAGAAGAAGAAGAAGAAGAAGAAGAAGAAGAAGAAGAAGAAGAAGAAGAAGAAGAAGAAGAAGAAGAAGAAGAAGAAGAAGAAGTTGACACTTTAGTCAGAACACTGATTGATGAAAACATAGCTGGTCCAGTACTGGACAGAAGTGATGTTATCAATTCCATGCGCTGCACTCACCGTACCAAGGAGCACGCCAAAGGACATGACTCCGTCCCCCTGTCTAGACAGATGGACATGGGGGTGCAGCCTGGAGCTGCAAGAAATGAACATTTCACTAAGGGGACAAAACCAACACAGAACAGGCGTCATCAGTCGTTTTACACTTGTGTAGCTTTTGATGAAGAGATCGGGGAATCTATGGATCTGTCCGGAGTGCTGTGATGATAATCCTTTCTAATCATAAACAGAATCCGAACCACCCTGACTTAAACAGTGTTAAACGTTTTCTGCATTAATCTTAACCTGATGATGGGGGGGGGGGGGGGAACTAGCGATAATGATAAAGAACAAGAAGAAGGCAGAGGAGGACGAAGAGGGAAGCAAGAAGAGGAAGACAAGAACAAAAGGACAAGAAGGAGTTGGAGAACATGAAGAAGAAGAAGAAGAAGAAGAAGAAGAAGAAGAAGAAGAAGAAGAAGAAGAAGAAGAAGAAGAAGAAGAAGAAGAAGAAGAAGAAGAAGAAGAAGAAGAAGAAGAAGAAGAAGAAGAAGAAGAAGAAGAAGAAGAAGAAGAAGAAGAAGAAGAAGAAGAAGAAGAAGAAGAAGAAGAAGAAGAAAAATAATAATAATAATAGTAATAATAATAATAATAAGGAGAAGAAGAAAAAGAAGAAGAGGAAGAAGAAGAAGAAGAAGAAGAAGAAGAAGAAGAAGAAGAAGAAGAAGAAGAAGAAGAAGAAGAAGAAGAAGAAGAAGAAGAAGAAGAAGAAGAAGAAGAAGGAGTTGTACTGATTCAAGAACCGACATTACAGCACTCAAAGCATTCCCATAAGCGCTCCGTCCCCAACTTCAGTGGCCAGCGAAGAGTTCCGAATTCAATGGTGCCAGTAGCATTCTGATTAAACGTCCGTCTTGTCTTTCTTCAGAGCTTCGAGCATCTGCCAGAACCCCTCGTCACTCCTCCCCCCTGCATCAATCTCACCGGACTTTGGTGATCCATCTGCTCCTCCGAACTAACCACGTCTGCCTTATCATGCATCAGGATTCCACCAAGTTGTGCAGTGCCAGCCAGTCTGTCCGTCTGTTCATTTTCCACAATACCGGTGTGTCCCGGTGAAAAAATCAGGACAATAATACTCCTCACTTGTGTCCTCCGCAGCGAAGCATGCCACTCTCCATGAAGCATGCCTGTCCTGACCTTTCTCGGCAGGCTTTCTGAGTCAGTTACAATCACAATGCGTATGTGTCATGATCTCTAGCCAGCGGAAAGCTGCAGTGACCACGTCCACCTCCATTCTTATGCTGGACGTTGTGGAATCATATGCTAGGCTCTCCTGCACCAAACGCCGACCATTAACTTTTGCTAAGAAACCTTAAGCACTTCTTTTGCCTCTTGACACTGAACCGTCTGTGTAAATAATCAAATCTTCAGAGCGAGCATTATCTTGAATTAATTGTTAAATTTCCACCTACGTGGCACCTGCTGGCTACTCTCTGCATTCCCAGCTCTGTGTGATTATGACCCTACACAAGTCTGACCGTTCAGGTGGCACTTTGACCCACTCCTCTCCTCGTCTAAGAAGAAGAAGAAGAAGAAGAAGAAAAAAAGAAGAAGAAGAAGCGATGACAAAAGAAAGAGATGAGATGGGAGAAAAGTAAAATAAGAAAAGGGGGAGGAAAAAGAGATAGAGAAGAAGGATGTATGTATGTTTATCAGTCAGTAGTATCTCAGTCTGGTTACCAGCTCTCGGTACACTGTTTTACAGCAAAGCGTCTGTACCCAATTTAGATTTTCAGTGAACTTGATTGAACAAGAGTGCTGCAGTTCAAATCTGACAACTGAACAATCGACACACCTGAGCTAGGTCTAGGAGGCTGAGTGTGTGTGCGAGTGAAATTTTTAAATATTGCGCCAGGCCGGGGGAATAAAGTTAATCAAACTTTGAATAATATCGATGGATAGGCTAACACCAATTTGCCGATTGGGCCAAAGTTTGGATAGGTAACTAAGCCGAGAATAGCACCAGTGCGTGTTTTAATTCAAATAATCAGTGCCCCAGTTGTGCAGAAAAGGTCCTTGTCTAGCTGATAAGTGTGTGTTGTGTATGTCACACAGGAAGTCAAAGCGACTCGTTGGCGTTCCCACGAGCTAGGGGGAGGGGGAGGGACAGGTACACAGTGTCAGGGAAAGGACTGACCCCGTTCACGACCCACCGCCAACAGTTCACAAACATAGCGACGAGTTCACAACCAGCCAATCTGAACTCGAGCTGATATAGCTATCGCAGGCCGTGCTTAATCAACGGAAGCCTTACCTGGGCGTTGCAGTGGCAGGCCAAGCAGAGTTGACACCCTTGCCTCGCTGGATCATGTTCGAAGTTGGCGACAAAGTTTGTGTGTGTTGCGTACGGAGTTTCTCGTGCTGAAGTGACGGAAAGTTCGGTAAAATGCCGCCTTTTGAAAAGTTTCCTGTGTTTTATTCATAATGTAAGGATTAATATAAGCAATCGTCACTTCTGCAATGCCGCTAGCGTTTCGAACTGTTCAGCCGGCGTTGTTAGGCAGGAGGCCCCTGACAGAAGACGAAGTGGGAGAAGATGTTGCCCCTATAGCCGTCTGTCATAACGCGTTCCTAGGAGCGATCGTTCAACTTGCCAGTCTGGTCAGGCATGCTGATGATCTGTTTTGTGATTTGGCCGAAGAATGCCAGCGTGTCTTCGAAAAAACGGAATCAATCTGTGTGAAGATTCAAAACATCCAAAGGATAACAACACAGGTGGATTCTACTCAAGTCACAATCCGTAAGTAATAATGTTACTTTTTGTTATTGTTATTGTTTACATTCATTTGGGTAGGTGCCGTCTGCCTCATCTTTAAGTTATTTACCAGTAGTGAGCACATTTAACTGTCTTCGTTATTGTAGGGAGAGAGAGAGAGAGAGAGAGGGGGGGGGGGGGACGTTATTTTTAAAGGGTACAGATTGAGGACGCCGGCCCCGTGTTATATTCAGCCCTTCCAGATCTTTCAAATAGCAACAGCATTTTATCAGTGAAGCATGTTGTATTCGTGTAGCAATATACAAAATTTAAGTATCAGGTAAAATATACAAAAAGGATGGGTGGTATATAAATACAAAGACATAATACCTATACACATACATACATAATACATACATATACATGCATACAGTAAGTATACATATACTTTTACACATACATACATACATAATATAAACACATAAATGCATACAGTACCTATACATAGGCCTACACACATAATACATATACATACAATACGTTTACATAGTCCTATACACACACTGATATACATGCATACAGTATGTAAACATAGGTCTGTACACATACACACAAAAGTTTTAGAAAGTTACATTTAATTTGATTGTGATAGACAAGATCCTATTCTGCAGTTGGCTTGGTGCATTGTGGTTCACAGCTATGCAGTGATATCTGAACCTTTGAACCCAACACATCTGATTTCAGGAAACTCATCATTAGTTGCCCTTTGGGACATGCTTGTTGTGGAAAGTGGGTCTTGTCTTCTAGTCCTACATCAGAAATATCTACACACACCATACTTTTCCTTTATTCCTGTTGGAGCATAGGCTCCCAGCTACCTCACGCCAAGTCATCCTGTCGAGCACGATCTTTCGTCGTCCACCCCACAGTCTTCACATGTCTTGTTAAATTTGAATGATGCACCGTTGCGTTCTGACTATTTTGTCGCTATTGACAGACTACTGCTGTGGTTCTGTTTATCCAAACGAGTTACCACTTCGTGCATACAATACTCACATTTCATATTTAAAGCTTTTAAAATGTCATGTCTTTATCTTTATTATTGGCTGACAAAATTACGGACATTAGTTTCTAAATCTACCTAACCTAACCACGGCATCTACCAATTCACCGAGAGGGTCAGTGAAGACGGCTTTGACCGTGTAAGTAAATACATTTCCACAAACATGTTTTACGACAATCACAAATAGGCCCATGTTGCCGTTGAAAGCTCTGTTGCCTTCTTGTACACCCTGGTAATGTTATGTTATCACAACGCCATTACTGCACATGGGGATTCTCATGCATGTTTAATCCTCGATACAGCAGCCGCTACCAACTGTCTGTTCCCCTGAGGAGTTGGTTATTTGTCTTTCCGTTGCTCTCTCAAAATTGGCATGGACGTGCCTCACTTTGCTTTACTCCCAAGTCATGCAATCCTGTTAGTGTCGGAGATTCCTCACTATCCGCTAGACTAGTCCGTACAGCGTTGGTGATATCGATTCTGTCCATGATTCTTCACGCATTCTCTCCGACTCTCTGTTTCAATAGTTTACACGAATCAGCTAGAGAGATAAACAACACACTAAAAATGAGAATCACCAAATGATGTGTACCCAATTTTGAGGTTTGGTGCAGAAACTTGGACAATGAACAAGCAACTAGAAAATCGAATTCAGTTTCTAAAAATGTGGAGATACAGAAGCATAGGTTGTATTTCATGGAAACAGTCTCATGCAGGAATTATGAAAGGACAACAAATGAGTAGAGAAAAGCTGAAAGAGAAAAAAAAAAAGAGAGTTACTTTAGCCACAATAAAAGACATAACACGCTTTTGAAAACCATACTGGGGTAAGGTCAAAGGCAAGAGAATTGCAAGAATGTGAATATGAACACTTGAAGAACAATGTTTAACACAATATATGTACCATTGCTATGCCATTAATGTCAAACATGGATACTGTCCCCAGAAGACAGAAGGAAAATAGTCACTACAGAAATGAAATGTTTACGTACTGTGATAGGTGTAAAGAGGAAAAAAGGAAAGATCGACTTAGGAACGATGATTTCAGGAGGAGAGTCGGCACTGAACCAATACTGAACTTTATAGATAGACAACGTATCAAATGATTTTACCATGTAACAAGATTGGCAGCAGACAAGGCACCACAGAAACCAGTTATACAGATACAGCTGTAACAGAGCTAGAGGTTGATAAGGTGGACCGCAGAAACATCAGAGACACTGAAAAGTACTCTATACGAAGCGAATATAAGCGCCGTTCGAGAGATCTCTTCCTGCCCTGACGCCGCGAGGCATTCCAGGAGTAGAGGACAGAAGAAGAAGAAGAAGAGACTCTCTAGTGTTATCGTTACCTGCTAACGCTTACTCATGCGAAATGATTACGTCTCGCCACGGACTCTATCCCAACAGTCGCAATAACTGTTTTCTGCCGTGTAGAGGCAGAGGCGGACAGCAAGGCTGGGTTCCTGGTATCCGTACATTATACCTGGTATCCGAGCACATGTGTACATTATACCTGGTATCCGAGCACATGTGTACATTATACCTGGTATCCGAGCACATGTGTACATTATACCTGGTATCCGAGCACATGTGTACATTATACCTGGTATCCGAGCACATGTGTACATTATACCTGGTATCCGAGCACATGTGTACATTATACCTGGTATCTGAGCACATGTGTACATTATACCTGGTATCTGAGCACATGTGTACATTATACCTGGTATCCGAGCACATGTGTACATTATACCTGGTATCCGAGCACATGTGTACATTATACCTGGTATCTGAGCACATGTGTACATTATACCTGGTATCCGAGCACATGTGTACATTATACCTGATATCTGAGAACATGTGTACATTATACCTGATATCTGAGAACATGTGTACATTATACCTGATATCTGAGAACATGTGTACATTATACCTGGTATCTGAGCACATGTGTACATTATACCTGGTATCTGAGCACATGTGTACATTATACCTGATATTCGAGCACATCTGTACATTATACCTGGTATCTGAGCACGTGTGTACATTATACCTGGTATCCGAGCACATGTGTACATTATACCTGGTATCCGAGCACATGTGTACATTATACCTGGTATCCGAGCACATGTGTACATTATACCTGGTATCCGAGCACATGTGTACATTATACCTGGTATCCGAGTACATGTGTACATTATACCTGATTCCTGAGCACATCTGTACATTATACCTAATATCTGAGCACATGTCTACATTATACCTGGTATCCGAGCACATGTGTACATTATACCTGATATCTGAGAACATGTGTACATTATACCTGGTATCCGAGCACATGTGTACATTATACCTGATATCTGAGAACATGTGTACATTATACCTGGTATCCGAGCACATGTGTACATTATACCTGGTATCTGAGAACATGTGTACAATATACCTGGTATCCGAGCACATGTGTACATTATACCTGATATCTGAGAACATGTGTACATTATACCTGGTATCCGAGCACATGTGTACATAATACCTGATATCTGAGAACATGTGTACATTATACCTGGTATCCGAGCACATGTGTACATTATACCTGATATCTGAGAACATGTGTACATTATACCTGATATCTGAGAACATGTGTACATTATACCTGATATCTGAGAACATGTGTACATTATACCTGATATCTGAGCACATATGTACATTATACATGATATCCGAGCACATGTGTACATTATACCTGCTATATTATGTGAATTTCGGTAGCACAGTTGCTAACACACTTGCTTGACGATCTGATGGGTATTTGTTCGGATCCCCACCAAGATGGAGTTTTTTAAGTATTGATGTGCGCTTCTCTGTGAACATCGCCTGAAGTGGGTAGAAGAAATTGTCGTGGGGAGTAAAATCTGTCGGTTGGCCACTGAATGCCGATTGGTATATAAACGTATGGAAAGACACCAGATTTCCAATTAGCCTCATGGAATGGAAGATAATCTCTCTCTCTCTCTCTCTGCCATTCTTTACCTTTTTTCATTTCTCCATCACTCTTTATTTTTCTTTGTCTATGTGTCTCTCACTCTCTTTGTCTCTTTCACACACTCTCTTGCTCTCTCTCTTTCTCTCTCTCTCTCTCTCTCTCTCTCTCTCTCTCTCTCTCTCCCTGTCTCATACACACACTCTCTTGCTCTCTCTCTCTCTTTCTCTCTCTCTCTCTCTCTCTCTCTCTCTGAGAGAGTATCCCTATTTCTTTCTCTCTTTCATGCTGTTACGGTCTCTCTCACACACTGTCCCCGTCTCTCAAATTCTTTGTTTCTCTTACCGCTTCGCCTCTTTCTCCCTCTTTCTCATCCACTCTGTATCTCTCACACTCTCCGCTTTCTCTCCCCCTTCTCTCTCTTTCTGTCTCTTACATTTTCTCTATCTCTCGCTCTTTCTTTTTCTTTCACTCGCTGTCTCCATTTCTCGCTCTCTCTCTCTCTTATTCTCTAACATTATGTGTACCCCCACTCACCATTCCCATTCTCTATCTGCCACGCACACACATTCTGTGTGTGTGTATGTGTGTGTGTGTGTCCCCCTCTCTTTCTCGCAGGTTCCTCAAACTAAAGGTAGGTAGGTGATTTGCTGAGAGAGAAAAAATCGCCACGTTCTACAAAGGGGGGAGCTTTAGGTTATAATTGTGACTAGGTTAAGTGTGCCATAAATCATTAACATTGCCCACTACCAAGCGCCCTGAAAAGGATTCCTGCAGGGTTGATGCCATCAAAGGACATAGACCCAAATACAGCCCTGTTCGGCGACAAAGTCGTCTACCGGCGAGCCAGTGGTCGACCTGATCGCCCATGATGCCTCAGACCAGACACCCAACACGCCATAGTCGTGTCCCACAACCATGAGATGAAATACGGAGCTAATTAACAACCAGTCACGTGACAGATGATAGGATGAGATCAGACATACTTGCCAGTGGCTCGTCTACGAGTTCGGCCAAAGCACCGGATCAACGCCGCTCAATACTTGATCGCCTTTCTCAGTTTTTATGATCGTGTTGTTGCTTTTTCCCTACTTAAAGGCAGCAAAAAAAAAATTCAGGATGTCTGTTCTGTACAACTGCCAGTAATTCTTTGATCTGTGTTATTGTACTTATACGGTGTGTGCACGTGCTGGCATATATATATGATACGTGTGTGTGTGTGTGCGCTCTTATTCGTACAAGCAGGTCGACATACGGCTTTCTAGCTGTCAGGCATTGCATATTATGTAGGTAGTTACCATCCACACTTTTGTGTTTTTACTTAATATTCATCTCTCCTTTGGGTGCCGGAACCCCATAAAGGGGAGGGGCAGATTAAAGACCCACTACCCGTTTACAACCATGTCGTAAAAGCAACCAGTTAGGGATATTTCCTTCGAAATCGGAAAGTATCTGCTTGAGAGGCAAGCAACCAACAGTCCGCATACAAATAGGCCAGACCTGTGGATCGTATATGTACGCAAAACTCTCACTCTGGGACAGGACCAAAGTCCAGAAGTGGATGAACATCCATAATTTTCCGACAGAGCTAATAGCCAGTAACCGCTAAGATGGCGAGAGATATTCATACTCTTTATCATAAAATACACTAGCAGTGTGAGATATGGGTTTTTGGAAGGGTCGAATGTAAGGCGGGCCTACGTGCCCAATGTTTGACCCTTTCAAAATAAAATGTGTTCGTCCATTGATTCTTTTACCATCCCGGTTGCGTAGTCTCCAGGCATGGCGTCCGCCTCGAGTGCTGGAGGTCCCGGGTTCAAGCCCCGGTTAAGGCTGAGATTTTTTTTCACGTGGACTTCTAGTAATTTCCCCTGGTCTCCGGGTAGTAAGATAGGACGCCCGTGTGTATTGTTGCGCTCGTTAAAAATCCCTTGGCAGTTGGTAATCGAAAAGAGGGTTTCTTTTGCCCGGGCAAAATTTTGATTTGTGCCCAAAGAATTTTCAGGATCCACGCCGGTGTTACGAAATCCGTGCACTGCGCTGAGATACTTCGGACTCAAGCTTGAGTTTTTTTTTTTTTTTTAGTATCCAGAAACCATGAGTTCTCAACCCTTTGGCTCGGTTCTATGGATATCGCAACCATTCGGCCTTGATTCCGTGATAAATACCGTAAATCTTGGAGAATTGTGGCTTTTCTGCCTATCCCAGGGCGTGAACCAGGACCACAAGGAGTTCGTCACCCGGTCGTCGCGAAGTCCGTTTTAGCCAACTATGCTAGCGAGCCGGGCAAGGCTTGAGTTAGAAGTAGAACGGAGCACCTATGGGTTACTACCCTTGTGCCAAGATGTTGCTCCGTTGTATAAACCAAACGGTATAAACCGAAGCTCACTGGTTAAGAAAGCTGAGGTCACGATTACACTAAAGGGGGCATCACGAATATTTTCTTCCTCATCGCTTCGTTATTGAGAGTATGCGTATGCAGCCAGCTTCATAGTACTAATTTTTATGGTTTCTGTCTGAGTGGTGTAAGCATGCAGCGATTGTTCTCATCGCTGCGTTTGAGACGTAAGCCGAGTGGCCTGTTTTTGTTGTTGTAATAAATGGTCAACAGTAGTGATTAATACCTGGGAACTACATTTACCGAAGATGGGAAATTGGGTAAAGAAATTAACATTAGATGCAGTAA
Source organism: Candidula unifasciata (assembly GCA_905116865.2). Taxonomy (NCBI): domain Eukaryota; kingdom Metazoa; phylum Mollusca; class Gastropoda; order Stylommatophora; family Geomitridae; genus Candidula; species Candidula unifasciata. Next base: position 29,969 of record CAJHNH020000122.1, on the reverse strand, counting down.
AGCAAACCAAGTATTGGGACAGCTAGCTCCCCTCTTACAGCATAAGACAATCCCAATCAGCACAAAGAGACATCTTATTCAAAGCATATTTATTCCAACTCTGTGCTACCAGTGCCAGACATGGTCATTCACAACAAACCATAAAAGAAAATTAGTAACCATGGAAATGAGATGTCTGAGAAGGGCTGTAGGAGTGACCATAAGAGATAAGATCAGGAATGAGATCATAAGAGAAAAAGTCGGCACAGAACCAATTCTAAATTACATACAAAGACAGCAAGTGAAATGGTTTGCCCACTTAGAGAGAATGCCTTACCCACTTAGAGAGAATGCCTTGTGACACCATACCATACAAAGCATACATGGAAAGAGAAGAAAAACGTAGAGCACGAGGTAGACCAAGAACAAGATGGAAGGATAACATCAGAGAAACTCTACAACAGCACGATGTGTCTATGGTCGAGGCGGCCAGAAGAGCTAGAAACAGAACCTTAAATCTCCCTCGACACCCACAGCGGTAAAAGAGGAAGTGAAGAAGAAGAAGTAATGATCAATAGTGAAATAATCTGGTAATGTGGTAATCTTAGTTTCAGCTTCATAGTAGGACACCCCATAGTTGCTCCGCTCCTGTGCCAACGAAAAACACACAGAATGTTTATCACAGTCCCTTGTGGAAAGATTGACAGACTGCTGCCTCAGCATATCTACCATACACACGCATTAAAAGCATACGGTAGCCATCCGAAGTACCAACACAAACAGTCCGACATTAGAAATGCAGTTCATCGTGGATGGTAGCAGAAGTCACCAACAGATCAGCAATTGCACACGCAATTGAATAATGAATCTTTCTTTGCCAGTGAAAAGTTTAATCGGCTATTGCCGTGTTTCCATGCACGCCTGACCATTGATAGGCGCTACTGTTGTAGCACACAGCCAGCTTACAGGGAATCTCCGGCTAGAATGCTGTCAAGCCAGCAGATTTGTTGTGGTTGCCGTTTCAACATTCTAGCATTTTAGCTGGATCACTAGATTCACTCCCCTGTCTGCATCCCTCACAATTGTTCTTGCTTGCTGTTTCTGAACAAATTTTTCCATTCTCGATCAGCCCCGAACAGGTACACAAAAGGCGAGCTCAACCGTGAAGTCATTGTGGATTTGCAGCGAATTTTTCACGGCTGAGATGAACTGTGTACCACATCCGGTCTCTATTTTGTCCCCTGGCACTTATTGTGTCGCCCTGCATCTGCAAGCTAAATGGGTTTTTAAATGTGAAACTGTTCATGTTGCAAGGGAAGACATTTTAACCGCGAAGATCTTTTAAGGACAATTGATGGATTGTGTTGTGAAAGTGAAACAATTTTTTGTTCGAGACTGAACGCTATACCAATATGTTGTAACTGGTACAAGTTGTGAGAAATTTAGGTGTGATTTCTGTCTGGCTGTCTGTCTGTCTATCTTAACCCTTGGAAAGTGTAATTGTATGTCTGCCTGTCAGTCTCTCTGTCTGTCACCGTTCTATCCATGACTGATTGCTTGTCTGTCTACTGAGGGTATGTCTGGGCAATCTTTAGTCGAAGAAAGATAATGTCAAAGTTGGGCCTGTGTTATTGATGTTTTCGTCACAGAATTAAGATAGTTTATGCCAGTAGCTCACGTGCCACGAGACATAAGTAAAATATGTAATTCTAAATCCTTCTTCTTCGCCTTTTAGGACATGCTTGTTAAGGGGCAGTGAGCAGAGACGTAGCAAGGGGCGTTAGGTGGGTATGAGCCGCACCGGGTGTCATCGCTATAACGGTATGGGGAGGGGGTCAAAATGGAAAAAAAATATGTTTCCAAAATTTTTTAATATTTGTGGGGTTTAGGGGATGACAGGCCATTGTCCTCACCATTTACCACCCGACCTTGCTGCACCATTGGCTGTGAATGTCCCCTGCCTCCACCTTTCTACGACAAACCGCCAAGGGACTCTAGTACCTACACGGAGATCCTGCAAGCAAGCCTATTGAAGCCTTGTTGCCCACAGTATAAATTAACTGTAACCCGTTCAGACACGCCGATGTAAACCTGTCTTTCAAAATATTATGACGTTTGGAATCTGCATGGAGCGAGTGGGGTAGGAATAGACCCTGAAATCTTATCACTGAAAGGAAGCAGTGAAATGAATGATCCAAACCGCACACACCCCAACCCCTTCTTTTATCTTGTATTGAATAGGGTTTCTTTTGTAAGGGTTCATGGACAACCGGTGTTTATACAAGGAGGTGGGGTGTAGTGGGGACAATGAATGCTATAAGTTACTGATACTCCGAGCCATGAATGGTATAAGTTAGTTCCGTGTCGCCGAATTTTCAGGTGGATACGTAAGATCTTCGTTTCACTGGATTGTGTGTTTTGTCTTTATGTCTGTTTTTGCGTGCTGTGTTGTATTTAGTCCCCCGGCCTGCTGTTTGTTTATGTTTTTCTTGAGAAAGCTGAAAAGAACTATCTCACTTGTGGAACACTAGAAAGGTAGTTACTTATGTAACTCGTAAAGTCACTTTTTAAGTCGTAAAGTGACTTATTTGACTCTTAAGAGTGACTTATCTGATTCGTAAACTGACCTGACTCTGAAAACATACCGACAGGACTCTCACCGGCTGGCCTTCAAACTGGCATCGATACGGGTTTTTTCAAAATACCTTTGGCTCCCAGGTCAACCTACTCTTCAATGGGTAGCAGATAATGTCATGCGGTTAAAAAATATTCAAAGAAAATTGCATGAAAAATATATTCAAGACAGTTTCATTTGTGGGGATAAAGACCACTGCAGATTATGAGGCCCCACCTTCATTTATTTAGCGCATACCTAAATCCGGCATTGTATAACTCTTACAACATCATTAAGGACTCGTGGCGACTGTTGGCGTTGACATCTCTGGCAACTGCCAAATGCATTTATTGCGTGAGCACATTTCTGGGCTGAGCTGGGACTGATTGTTCACCAGTTTTTTAATCTGGCACAAGAACGGAGCAAGTACGGGAAACCCGATTGTGGTGATGTTGAAAGATCCACTAAGTTTGTGAATGACATCTCACGATACATCCAGAAGCAGACTCTAACTAGACAAGTCGGCTCACAGATTCAGCTTTATAAAGGACAACAAACACCATGACAGATGTTACGGTCAAAATGGACGCTAGGCAAGGGCACTGTTTGGAGCCGAGGCAAATTTTCCTTTTGCTAGACGGTGGCCGTTGCATTTTTGATCCCTTTGTAGACTGAAAGGATATAGTTTTGTCGCCCTGCTTCTGAGTTTAACGCATGGCGTGACACTGTGAGCTGCGGAATTAATTTGGAATGTGTTTCGACTGTAACCAACGTAGTGTTGTGAATTGTAGATTCAAAAAATGTCGCGACGCTTGTTGCAATATTGGTGGTGCCCTTATGTGATTAAAATTTATCGCGTGTGCAACTGCTGATCTGTAGGTGACTTCTGCTACCATCAATGATGAACTGCATTTCTAATGTCGGACTGTGTTTGTTGGCACTTCGGATGGCTACCATATGCTTTTAATGCGTGTGTAAGCTAGATATGCTAAGACAGCAGTTTGTCAATCTCTCCACAAGGGACTGTGATAAACATTCTGTGTGTTTTTCGTTGCCACAGGAGCGGAGCAACTATGGGGTGACCCGTTTGCTATGAAGCTGAAACTAACACTAAAAGACTACCAAACACCATGAATGCTTCAAAGACTAAACACAGCAAACAGTTAGTGTTAGACGTTTCGGTTCACTAGTGTCTGTTCATTATGGAAACTTGACACCTACTAGCGAGCACAGTAAGCTGTAACAGGGCTGTGATTAGGGACTATGTGGCCAAGTGGTCAAGCCGTTTTCTCCTCGCTCAGAAAGTCGTGAGTTCGTTTCACGGACGTGTCTGTCAGTTCACAAATACATCTTTATTAAAGAACCTTGGGGATCGTCAAATGAGCAACAGAATTCATGCTTTGTGAGGAGCTCTCAGTATGCGGCTATCCGTTCTGTTGTTAGAGAACGAGTCATATGGGATAAAATCTGGTACAGTAGGATCCTCTCGAATTTAACTGTTTAAATGGTTTGATTCACAACACGCAGACTACGTGATCTGCGTTAGGCCCAGTTGTGTTACAACACACAGACTACTTGATCTGTGTTAGGCCCAGTTGTGTTACAACACACAGACTCCGTGATATGTGTTACGCCCAGTTATGTTACAACACACAGACTACGTGATCTGTGTTAGGCCCAGTTATTTTACAACACACAGACTACGTGATCTGTGTTACGCCCAGTTGTGTTACAACACACAGACTACGTGATCTGTGTTACGCCCAGTTGTGTTACAACACACAGACTACGTGATCTGTGTTACGCCCAGTTGTGTTACAACACACAGACTACGTGATCTGTGTTACGCCCAGTTGTGTTACAACACACAGACTACGTGATCTGTGTTACGCCCAGTTGTGTTACAACACACAGACTACGTGATCTGTGTTAGGCCCAGTTGTGTTACAACACACAGACTACGTGATCTGTGTTAGGCCCAGTTGTGTTACAACACACAGACTACGTGATCTGTGTTAGGCCCAGTTGTGTTACAACACACAGACTACGTGATCTGTGTTAGGCCCAGTTGTGTTACAACACACAGACTACGTGATCTGTGTTAGGCCCAGTTGTGTTACAACACACAGACTACGTGATCTGTGTTAGGCCCAGTTGTGTTACACCGTTGACATTACTTATGCTATTTATACTTTCTGTCATATTTCTGCTGTAAGAGCACCTGTATATTTGTTAACATAACTTGTCATGTAAAAATTTATGCCCGCCTGGTTCTATTTGACAAAATAGCGGACATTTTCAGCCTTGGCACAGACGGAAGTACGTGGCATGTCAGGTTTTTGCATGCAGCCAGGTGACAGTCATCTCCACATGCACCTCAGTTAGCAACAGAGACAACGACCCCCCCCCCCCACACACACACACACACACTCAGGAGTCATACAATGGGATGAATTGAAAATAAGCGAAGAAATAAGATGAATGTCTGGGCACCCACCGGTATGAAACAGTTCTAAGACAGAGCATATGGCGCTGCAGTGGACACATCCCGAGTAGAAGCCAGCAGAGAAGCTCTACGTTTGGAAATCGTGGCATTAAGGAGGCGAGGACACCCACAAGAAACCATAAGAAGAACGTTGATGAGAGAGGCCAAGGCTGCTGGACTAAATTCATTCCATGATATTGAACTGATCGCATCAGGTAGAACGGAATGGAGAAATACACTGCGAACCTTATGTAACATGTAATGGCACAACAAGATGGTGAGTGAATGAATGAACAACAGTCAAACATTGGAAGTGATATCAGCTTCACTAGTTAGCAGTGGAAATACTACAGCACCCCTTGATTGTGGAGATGGTAAAACAGGGTCTAGTGCATTGGCTCTCAGCCTTCCTAATGCTGCGACCCTTGAAAACAGTTCCCTTGTGTTCTGGCAACCCCCAAACAATTTTTCCCCGTTAGTTCCACGAAAGTCCCCCCCCCCCCCCCCCCCCACACACACACAGAGACCGCCTATATACACACTAGCTAGCTTCTGATTGGTCGACCTTGAGTCACCTGACCTTCGCACACTGCTACGAGGGTGTTGAGCAATGCCGTTGATATCGCGTGTTGTATATTTAAACACGCCAGCGCTTTTAACACTACAAAAACATTCAGAAACTGGGACTAACACAAAACCCCCTAGAGATTGCTGCAGCCTATGTCACGGGCATTCTCTTTCTCAAAAGAAAAACGTAAATGACAGACAAGCTAGAAAGCTAACAACATAGCGGCACATCCGTAACCCCCCGTACAGCAGACCAGTCCAAAAAAAAATTATCAGTGGAACGTGACCTAGTTTGTTTAGGGAGACGAACGTGGAACTAAATTATTTTCCCCTATAACTTAAATGAATATGTGTTTTCCGATGGTCTTAGGCGACCCTGTGAAATGGTCGTTGGTCATTTAAAACAGGGGGGGGGGGGGGGAGGGTAGCGACCGGCAGGTTGAGAACCGTTGGTCTAGTGCGTTATCTAAAAGGGTTAACTCATGGTTTCTGGATATTTAAAAAAAAAAAACAACTGCTTATCACGTGCTCCTGAGTTTCGACTTCTATCCAGGCGGGAGTTTTCAGTTACCGTCTGCTTGGATACTGCCAGCTGCTGTCATCTTCTTCTTTACGTTCACCGGCTGTATACTTCAGTGGAAAGTCCTTGTTGTTCGCCCACTTCCGGACTTTGGTTTTGCTCCAGGACTTCATTGTTGAGTGCACATTCGTTTTACATATCTGACTTATTTGTGTGCAGACTGTTGGTTCCTCGCCTATCAGGCACATGCACTCCGACTTATAAAAAAAGATCATGGCTGCGAAAATGGGTGTCAGATCAGCACTGGGCTGTGTAAAACACCTGGCCACACACTGACTGTAGTCAAGATAGGGCCTGAAACCACCAGGCACGACGTCACAACAACAAAGCAACCAGCTCCTCGAATTACACACGTTTTGTTTTCGTGTGTCCCAGGAAAGTTGGCCAGGCTTCTGGTGGGGAATCAAACCCCCGGAGACCAAACAGTAGGCAGGCATGTGATGGCTCGTCACCGTGTCACCTCCCATGGCGAGAAATTGCCTGCTTTACCCCCGCTGATTAATTTCATGACCGTGTGGTCCCTGGGGAGTATACTGTTTGTTGTAGTTGTCTGCCCAGGGCCAGTCTGGGGGTAATTTACCTGGCGGGAGACTGATCCTACAAATGAATGACGTAGCAAAATGTTTGGGGGCGGGTGTGTAAGTTTTTTCTTCTTATTTAAAAAAAAAGGAAAGACCCCCTTTTCCACGTCTTCCGTATACTTGGCATATAGGGCTAGACCTATATTTTACAGACCAAACGGCACTTAGAGGGTGATGTGGTCAGTATCACACTGGTCGCCTTTACTTCCCATGACTCCACCTGGTACCCACTCAAGGCTGTGTCGACCTGGAAGCAAACGTCATTTTTAAAAAAAGTCTCCTATACTTTCAGTCATTTCTTTCATAGATGAGTTCTGACATAAATGAGTTCTGACATAAATGAGTTCTGACATAAATGAGTTCTGACATAAATGAGTTCTGACATAAATGAGTTCTGACATAAATGAGTTCTGACATAAATGAGTTCTGACATAAATGAGTTCTGACATAAATGAGTTCTGACATAAATGAGTTCTGACATAAATGAGTTCTGGCATAGAGTTCTGACATGAGATGAGTTCTGACATAAATGAGAGGCATCTGAGTTCTGACATAAATGAGTTCTGGCATAGATGAGTTCTGACATTCTGGCATATGAGTTCTGACATAAATGAGTTCTGACATAAATGAGTTCTGGCATAGATGAGTTCTGACATAGATGAGTTCTGACATAAATGAGTTCTGACATAAATGAGTTCTGGCATAGATGAGTTCTGACATAAATGAGTTCTGGCATAGATGAGTTCTGGCATAATGAGTTCTGGCATAAATGAGTTCTGGCATAGATGAGTTCTGACATAAATGAGTTCTGGCATAGATGAGTTCTGACATAAATGAGTTCTGGCATAGATGAGTTCTGACATAAATGAGTTCTGGCATAGATGAGTTCTGACATAAATGAGTTCTGGCATAGATGAGTTCTGACATAGATGAGTTCTGACATAAATGAGTTCTGGCATAGATGAGTTCTGACATAAATGAGTTCTGGCATAGATGAGTTCTGACATAAATGAGTTCTGGCATAGATGAGTTCTGACATAAATGAGTTCTGACATAAATGAGTTCTGGCATAGATGAGTTCTGACATAGATGAGTTCTTGAGTTCTGACATAAATGAGTTCTGGCATAGATGAGTTCTGACATATGATGAGTTCTGACATAGATAGTTCTGATGAGTTCTGACATAAATGAGTTCTGGCATAGATGATGAGTTCTGGCATAGATGAGTTCTGACATGAGTTCTGACATAGATGAGTTCTGACATAAATGAGTTCTGACATAAATGAGTTCTGGCATAGATGAGTTCTGACATAGATGAGTTCTGACATAAATGAGTTCTGGCATAGATGAGTTCTGACATAAATGAGTTCTGGCATAGATGAGTTCTGACATAAATGAGTTCTGACATAAATGAGTTCTGACATAAATGAGTTCTGACATAAATGAGTTCTGACATAAATGAGTTCTGGCATAGATGAGTTCTGGCATAGATGAGTTCTGACATAGATGAGTTCTGACATAGATGAGTTCTGGCATAGATGAGTTCTGGCATAGATGAGTTCTGGCATAGATGAGTTCTGACATAAATGAGTTCTGGCATAGATGAGTTCTGACATAAATGAGTTCTGGCATAGATGAGTTCTGACATAAATGAGTTCTGGCATAGATGAGTTCTGACATAAATGAGTTCTGGCATAGATGAGTTCTCTGAGTTCTGGCATAGATGATTCTGTTAGTTCTGGCATAGAGATAATGAGTTCTGACATAAATGAGTTCTGACATAAATGAGTTCTGACATAAATGAGTTCTGACATAGATGAGTTCTGACATAGATGAGTTCTAAATGAGTTCTGACATAAATGAGTTCTGACATAAATGAGTTCTGACATAGATGAGTTCTGGCATAGAATGAGGTTCTGACATAGATGAGTTCTGAGTAATGAGTTCTGACATAATGAGTTTCTATAAATGAGTTCTGACATAGATGAGTTTCTAGACATCTGAATAGATGAGTGACATAAATGAGTTCTGCATAAATGAGACATAGAGATGAGTTCTGACATACATAAATGAGTTCTGACATAAACGAGTTCTGACATAAATGAGGCTGACAATGAGTTCATAGATAAGTTCTGACATAATGAGTTATGACATAGATGAGTTGGGACATGACAGAGTTCTGGCATAGATGAGACATCTAGAGGCTGGTTTCTGATAGATGAGTTCTGGCATAGATGAGTTCTGACATAAATGAGTTCTGACATAAATGAGATCTGGCATAAATGAGGCTGACATAGATGAGTTCTGACAAAGATGAGTTCTAAAATAGATGAGTCCTCCTGACATACATGAGTCCTCCTGACATAGATGAGTTCTGACATAAATGAGGATGACATAGATGAGTTCTGACATAGATAAGTTCTGGCATAGATGAGTTCTGGCATAAATGAGATATGGCATAGATAAGTTCTGACATAGATGAGTTCTGACGTAGATGAGTTCTGACGTAGATGAGTTCTGACGTAGATGAGTTCTGACATAGATGAGTTCTGACATAGATGAGTTCTGACATAGATGAGTTCTGACATAGATGAGTTCTAGGTGATCTTATAGCCATTGCCGTGTGGCGTTCTTAGACATGCAATTCAGAGGCTTCTGTCTCGTGTACCTTCAGTCAGCTCTGGCATACATCATCTTCCATGCCATGATGTCAAACTGTCAAGCATCTTCTCTCTCGGTCTTGCTCTGCCTCCCTCTCACCGTCATGATGTATCGACAGCGTCTCCGTCTCGTGACACGACCAAAGAATGTAGATTGTCTCCCTCTGATGTGTGCAGTCAGTTCTCTGCGCTGGTGAGTTTCTTTCAAGATATATTCATTCCTTTTTATCTGGACACCTGCTTCATTCAGTCAATGAAATTCATAAATATCTTTCTCATTATTCAGGAGAAATGAACTAAATTTGTGGACAGAGGGAGACGGGGGAGGACAACAAGAAAAGATTGTTGCCTGTGTTGTCATGGCATCAGAAGGGGTTTGGCATACGATTAGTTACACCCTACTGGATATCGCAGCATGCGGAGAAGCATTATCGTTCAGTCAGGCGGTAAAGCACTGATGATGATGAATCTTCCCACAAAGAGACCACATCTCTTTGAAAGCCATCCCGTGTGGGTTCCGGGTCCCATTTAGGGGGAACAGAAGAATAGACCCATTGCCTCCCTAACAAGCAGGTCGTACTAGGCGACTAATTAGGGGCGTTTTTTTCGACGTCGGAGAGCATCTACCTGAGAGGCCAGGAACCAACAGACTAAAAATAAGCTAAATGTGTAAAACTGATGTGCAAGCAAAACTCAAGCTCTGAAACAAAACCAAAATCCAGAAGTTGACGAACAACCAGAATTTTCTGCCGGAGTTTACAGCCCGTGAACGCGAAGAAGAAGGAGAAAGAAAGCCAAAGTCAGTATCAGCTTATGGCTGACTAGGTTTTGTTTATGACACAAACGATGGTCGCCGGGTTTTCCTTCAGCGTTTTTTTTTTTCCCCACCCAAAGCTCTTTCATTGTCACAAGATTACTTTTTAATGATCTAAGCAGCTATTTACGTCTTTGTCTTTTTCGTATCTATCCTCGTTAACGTTTCCTTATTTCGGTAATGTCTCATCCGTTTCTCATTAGGCAGTCTTGACAATCTCCCTACCAGCTTTTCTGGCATATTATACTTGCAAATTATTTCTAATGACTAGTTTATTGATTGCCAGGGCCTGGGTGACCTCTCCTTCCCAGTTCCTTACAACATGTCTGCTAGTCTACATAAACAAACCCTTTATTTATATCGGGACATTATTTTTTTCAGTGTGGGAAATTTTACATGGTGTCTTTTGTTTTAAATAGGGCCCTCTGTAGGGTTTCTGGGGCTGCATTTGGGAAGTTTCGGTGCTCCGTTGGGGAGGGGTGGGGGTGGATGGGGTTAATGGATCAACTGCCCTCCATAGTAAGCATGTCTTAAAAGGCAATAAATTAAAGGTTGGCTAAATTCGATTGTCTTAGGTCGAAGACATAGCTATCACAGCCTAGCTGTAAACCACAACACATACCGATCACCTTTATAAAGCTCAACGTTGCAGAAAACAAACCACATTTAACGGTTCTTACTCTATGTTTACCAAACAAAATTCATCTCCTGATACAAACAATACAACACACTGAAACAAATTAGCCCGGGGATGGCATCGATCTATATCTGCTATCATGTGTGATGTTTGGTTTGACAGTGACGCTATCAGGGCATCTGTCAGTCACCATTGTGCTGGAGATAGCCCTTGAAGGACTTAGGGCGGCTTGTCACGCTACTGTTTTGTTTGCGATAAACCCGGGCATCCGGCCTGCTGTGTGCTGGTACAGGGTTGTCTGTCATCTGGTATTGTTATAGATAGTTATTGGTTAACAGAAGTGACGTCATGGCACTCGGGGCACACCCATCGGTGCTTCGTGTCCTTCGACAGATTATGAGGTATTAATCTACTGGTTGATTGAAAGGTTGTTGGCTAACCGGCTAGTCTGTTGAATGAGATAGTTTGGTTGATTGAAAGGTTGTTGGCTAACCGGCTAGTCTGTTGACTGAGATAGTTTGGTTGATTGAAAGGTTATTTATTGGCTAACCGGCTAGTCTGTTGACTGAGATAGTTTGGTTGATTGAAAGGTTGTTGGCTAACCGGCTAGTCTGTTGAATGAGATAGTTTGGGTGATTGAAAGGTTGTTGGCTAACCGGCTAGTCTGTTGACTGAGATAGTTTGGGTGATTGAAAGGTTGTTGGCTAACCGGCTAGTCTGTTGAATGAGATAGTTTGGGTGATTGAAAGGTTGTTGGCTAACCGGCTAGTCTGTTGACTGAGATAGTTTGGGTGATTGAAAGGTTGTTGGCTAACCGGCTAGTCTGTTGACAGAGATAGTTTGGGTGATTGCTTGGTTGGTTAGTGAATACCCTGTCAAGCTTAGTTTCAGTTCTTGCATGGGTCACAGTAATTTTGCCTCACATTTTGAATGACATTGTGATTTACAGTTACGCAGGAACAGTAGTTTTCTCAAAATAGCATATTTTTCAGACATTTTAACTGACACCATTTATGTGGCCCTAAAAAGACAGTTTACTGTAATTGTACAAATAATCTGTTTTTGACCAGTCAGTGACTGACAATTACATTTTCTCCTCAAACTGTTTTCTTCAATCTAAACGATCGCATGAGACCCACTTGGAAATTAATGAGAATTTGCACAACAAATAATTTCCTCTAGTCTACCGTAAAACTTTGAAAAGGCTACAACGAAAAGCAATTTATTGTTTAATTTTGTGTGTGTGTGTAGATACCACAAGAATGCTATGCCCTTCAACATCTGCTAAAAATCAAAGTGTCTGTCTCGCAACATCAAGATCAAAATATATAAAACGTTGATAAGACCAGTCATTTTATATGGCTCTGAAATTTGCAGCACAACTAAAAGAGATGAAGCCTTATTACAGGTTTTCGAAAACAAGTCTTACGGTGAATCTGTGGACCCATCAAAGATGCAAACAGCGGTGAATGGAGAGTGAGAAGCGACAATGAAATTTATAATCTGTTTAAATCACCACTGATCACTGGCATCAGGAGAGCTAATAGACTGAAATGGTTGGGACTTATTGATAGAACGTCAGATGACAGAGAAGTTAAAAACTGTTTACACCAGGGAGATGAATGGTCGTAGACCACGAGGCGGACCAAGAAGACGACGGAGATATAATATCCAGACTGACCTGCAAACACTTGGTGTCACCAACTGGAAAAAAAAGCCAACCAGAGAGATGAATGGAGGCGGGAGATATCTGCAGCAATGAACCTCAAAGGCTCGGAATGCTGAAGAAGAAGAAAAAGAAGAAAAAGAAGAAGAAGAAGAAGAAGAAGAAGAAGAAGAAGAAAAAGAATGATACCACAAATAAATAAAACAAAAAACTGTAAGTGGAATGTCATTGCAAAATAATTGATCACCAAATATGAGAATTACATGTGTTTATGCAAGATATCAACAATTTTGGGCAAGTGGTTGTCCTTCTTCGTTTTCACCGGTTGTGAGCTTTGACCGAAAGGTCTGGTTGTTCATATACTTCTGAACAGTTCCAGGACTTGGGGTTTTCATGCGCATCCGTTTTACAGAGCTTGCTTATTTGTATTCAGAATGTTGGTTCCTCCTCTCTCGCGCATATGCATTCCGGCTTTGAAGGAAACATCCTTAATTGCCTTTTACGACAAGCTTGTTTGGAGAAAAAGAAGGGGGGAGGGGGGTTGGTCTGTTCTTTTTCCTGCCCCACATGGACTCCCTGAAGCCCTGCAGGGGAAATTGTTGATGAGTTATACCATTTCATTTGAGACGGTTTGTTTTGAACGATTACAGTACAGGTCACGACAAGCGGCACAGGATTAGAGTAATTTTCCTTGCCATTCATGCCTCCTGAGGTCGCCGGAACTCTCCAATGCTACAGGGAAGTCATGCCTTCCTTTAACCATTGCCCCTTTTCTCGTCTTCTCGCCGCTCGCTTGCGTGAGTATTTTCACGTTCTGCTACCTCCGCGACGGTTCGGGAGTATAGTCACAGCGATATTTTTCTATTCCTACGCTCATTGTAACTGCTTTCCTTCTCTCGGGCGCAAGCCACCGCCAACGAACGTAGAAATAGAAAAACGTCCCAGTTTCGATAGCCAAAAATCGTCGCGCCTGCTGCCTTTCCCCCTGCAGCGCTTTCCCCTGCAGTACTTCTTACCTCTACACAGGCGCCTTTGACGCCTGAAATAGACTCACAACAATGCAAGCTCCCACAGACATTGCATAGTATGAGCAAACGCCAAAACAAGCCATATCATAACACCCCTGCAACAAAGGGGAGGTCCAGTGACCTAAGAAGGAATGAATGGAAAGGGAAGTTACTCTAATCTATAGCCGTTTATCGCGACCACTTCCACGAATATTATACTATTTTGTTGGTGTGTTGTATTTACACAGCAGTGTGTCAACACATGAACACTGCTTATCGATTTACACAATTTGCTGTGCATGTTCTCTTCTAAGCTGTAATTCTGTAAAGCTGTCGTAAACGAAGTCTATCTCCTGCTGAGTCATGCAGATCCGCCGTTTTTTTTTTTTTTTTTTTTTTTTTTTTTTTTTTTTTTGCGTACAGTAGAAGACGCCGCCATGTTTGAAACGACCCCTATTTAGTTTGCATAAAATTTAAGAAGTAAATATTGTAAACATCTCACAGAATAGCCTTGCTTGGGGAAAAAAGGGAGGAGAGCAGTTCTAAGTAATCAGGGGGCAGATGGCGAACCGGGTAAAAGGAGGGGGGGAGGGGGTGAACAGACCAAGATGTGATCGTAGGCTGTGGGTTTGAGTAGGAGTGGGGCTATTTATATATTTAGTTGCAACAGTCCAAGTAAAAGAAGGTTCCCAAATTTGAACGTAAAAAAACGGATTGGGGAAAATAGCTTATACTCGGAAAAATACGGTGTATCTGTCTCTACTGAGTTGTGCCGAATGTCTGTTTTAGGTTTTGTCTGTGAGAGTCTGTCTCTACTAAGTTGTGCCGAATGTCTGTTTTAGGTTTTGTCTGTGAGAGTCTGTCTCTAGCTTAGCCATGCAAAAGTCGGTCTCCAGTTTTGGTATATGGAAGAGAGTCTTTGGCTAGAATAAACCGAATTGAGCAAATCTCTATAGTCGAACTGTCAGGGATAAAGCGGATAGTATTATAAATCAGCGTTCTTTAATTAGTGGGCCATAATTCCCTCCATTTTTTTTATTTTTTATTTTTTTTATTTTTTTATTATTTCTTTATAAGTCGGCTCTGTGGCTAAGTCAATGCGAACGCTTCGTAATACCGGGATGCCGGGTTCGATCCCAGCTGTGGGCCATGCGCCTTGCGTTGGTTTCGACAGTGGTATCAAGAGAGCCGACCGTCCAGTGCGCAATGACAAACTACTGGACGTAAATTTGGTTCTGCAACGTCCTGTAAAGGATACGCAACTAACCTTAACCTCCTCATAAAGCCATAGCACCATATGCTGTGAACCCTCAGCGACCCATAAAACCCCTTATATAACTAGCTGATATAACAGCTGAACTCCCACTCTGCTAAGCCACTGACACCTAACACCTCGACATGACACCCGCCACTTTGCCATAATTTCTAATGTTTCCTCTATATAAAATCACAGCACCGTATGCCCTGCAACGTCTTGTAACGAGATATTGTAGCCACTGACACCCAACACCTCGACATGACACCCGCCACTTTGCCATACTTTTTGATTTTTCTTCTATATAAAATCACAGCACCATATGCCATGCAACGTCTTGTAACGAGATATTGTAGGTATAGTGCGTTTCTTTGATATTTGTTTCACTGATAATTTATGTACACCTAAAACAGTAGACTATGCAATAGTTGACATACACGCGAAGACTGTTTCACTGCACCTGTGCCTGTTTTAATTGCCTATTCGACATACAATGAAAAATCCGCGACTCACAAGAGACTAATGCTATAGATAGCCACCAGAGAGTGATACGCCTATGACTTGCGTACATTTTAATGTTCTAAAAACTTTCTGTTACATTTAACTGTAGGAATGCTGATTATTTGCTTTGAATATGTGTATGTTTTTATTTTTTATATACAACAAAAAAAAAAAGTAAAATCAAAACTAGGTGTTCGTTAACTCTTTTGGGACGGCATTTTTTCTGGGGTTTGGACAGCATTAATTTTAAGAGGAATTTGTTTAGTGCAACACGACAAAGCTAAAACCTTCCTGAAGAAAAAGTATGGGCTGTATCGAGACTTATAATATATCAAATTCAAGATAAATGAGTGCAGAATAAATCTGAACTATTTAAATGTCAGTATAACATCAAAATATTTTTTAAAATCACACAACATTCAAGGATGTTAGACACAAAGGACAATTTTAAACATAAAAAATTGTGTTATAACCTTTTTTTTTTACTGGTTCAACAACCCTGCTATACAATTCTAAGAATACACATGCCTTCTCTGTTCAATTATGTATTAGCTAGTCCTTATTTGAAACAATAAATTTAAATACTTTGGATATTATAATCATTTTTGTATAACATGTCAATTTTCATAACAACCGAAAATCGGAAAAACAGCTGATCGAAACATTGATCTAATTGAAGTATTTTGTGAAATTTTCATATCCTAAACTAAATTATCGCTAGTAGATGTGTCCAATAGATATCAATCATAATATCAAGACAGTTGTCACCATCTGGCAGGGATTCATCAACGATAGAGCAGTATGGACAGTTCTAGACCTTTTCCCTTATCATTTAGTATAGAAAAATCACGTAAAAATTGTATCCCATCTAAAAAAAAATTTAAAATCACAAAATAATGCACCGGCCACGATGAACATCGCAAATGAAAGTACATCCTGTTGTTAATCCTAATTGTTAAAAAACTTGTTTATAAAACTTCGTTTACCCTACAAACGGAACGAAATTAGAGTGTCTCTATCATGAGCCAGTAAACTGGCTTTACGTCTTTAAGGGATAGACTTTAGCGCCAGTATACTGGCTAAAGTCCGAAAAGAGTTAAAACGCAATAAAAAAAAAAAGTATTATCACAGGGACATGATTGTTAAAAGTTTGGATGCCAAATTTCAACAACTGACACGGAGTGGTTACTGGGTTGAAGATTGTTAAAGTTATAGGACTGTTATAACGGACTACAGCTTTTCTTTCAGGATTGTAGTATGCAGGCTGTATCAAATGTGTTATACGAATCATACACAGGCACAAACCCCTAAAACACCGCTAAACCACATACAACAGTTGTATTACAGCACCCAGCGGTTAATGCGGATGCTTCTGTGTTTGGCAGTTAGCTAGCTATTCCCCAATTCATGAATGTGAAGAAAAGGGATCACAGGATAGAAAAGGCAATTAGATAAAGCAAAGTTCGTCCTAAGCAAAGCCTAAGAAGAATACTTGGCATTGGGAGGCAGGACAAGATCACAAACGTCCTAGGTATTGGGAAGAACAGGTATTTCAACAGTTTCCTCAATGCACACGCAGTCTACGAAAGCTCAGGTGGCTGGGTCACACCTGGAGAATGGAGGATACCAGAGTGCCTAAGGACTTCCTCAGTGGTGAAATTAAAGATGGGTAGAAGACGTCCAGGCCGACATTCACTACCATATAGAGATGTGTGCAAGCTGGAAATGAATGATACAGGTATTGAGGTGGACTCGTTGGAAGAAAATGCCGTGGACCATGTTGTGTGGAGGGGGACACATCAGGAAGGGAATGAGAAGGAAGGAAGAAATGATTGCAGAAAGAATTAGAGCTGAGCGTCTGAAAATAAACAGACTAAATGCAGATGTTGACAACAATGGTCCTGAAATCCCATGCTATCATTGTGGAAGAGTTTTCTTAACACAGGCCTGTCTTGCTAGTCACACTCGCCATCACCACGGGCTGTGAGTCCCAAGCCTTCTTATAGTACAGTATGACTCTATCGTCGGCAAAGACGGAAAGGTGCCAATCGTCTTAGGACTGTTGACTCACAGACTGCAAGAAAGGTTTACCCCCCCATCCATAGAATATACTATACCTGTACATGTCCCCATGACTTCCTGCTTAGGCGGATAACATGTATCTGTTAATTTATAACACCCATCAATGACGTCGTCTGTATGACACAAGCGCATTGAGGAAGCTAAGAAAATTAGTTCTGTGCTGGAAAATCCTGTCAGTTCTGAGCAAACTTACAAAAGTTACTTGGGGGATTGGTTAGGGTACCATTCTCATGTGGGTGCTGGATCCCCATGGGTGGGG
Source organism: Candidula unifasciata (assembly GCA_905116865.2). Classification (NCBI taxonomy): domain Eukaryota; kingdom Metazoa; phylum Mollusca; class Gastropoda; order Stylommatophora; family Geomitridae; genus Candidula; species Candidula unifasciata. The sequence goes on along the minus strand of CAJHNH020000122.1, from coordinate 12,282 downwards.
TGTGGAAGATGGGGAATAGACCCACTACTCACTTACAAGCATGTCGTGAAAGGCGACTAATTAGGGTTTTTTTTTTCGAAGTTGTTTCTTTCAAGTGCATCTTCACGTGACGTGAGAAACCAGAAGTCTGCATATAGATAAGCTAGATCTGTAAAACGGGTGTGCACGCGAAACTAAATTTCTGAAACAAGACTGAATACCAGAGGTGGGCGAACAACCAGAACTTCGCCCTGCAGTTTACAGCAAATGAACGCCAACAATACAACCTTTTATACATGGATAGGAAGCTGCTTAGTTTACTGGCCATTGTTGTCAAAATTGTTAATGTCGGCCTTCGTAATGCGGCGACCCTTTAATACAGTTCCCCATGTTGTGGCGATCCCAATCATACACACGTTTTCGGTGCTACTTCATAACTTCAGTGAATATGTTTCCGGTGGTCTTTGGCGACCCCTGTGAAAGGAACGTTTGACCTATAACAGAGAACTGCTGTTCTAGGGGGTCAAGGGGTCTAAGACCCCCTGTTCCCTTGTTCCGTCGCCCATGCCACTGATCGTAGCGACCTGTAACATGTCGTACTTTCACGGGTTGGAACCTGACCCCAAGCGACGGGTGGATCGCTGAGAATTAATTCAGTCGACATATCAGTGTTGTCCGCCCTTGTTTGTGTGACTAATTAAGTCAGTTATTGACTTCGATCGATGGCTACCGTATGTTAGTAATCAGTGGAGCTTGTGTTCCTTGTTTCAGTCGTCTTTTGTTGGTCTGTCTGTGTGTCTGTCTGTCTGTCTGTCTGTGCATTGGTCTATCAGTTCTTGGTTTGTCTGTCTGTCTAAATGCATATATTTGTTGTCTGTTAATTGCGTAGCTGACCATTTATACTTCTTGTTCTTGTTGATAACCCTAGGTCTGTCTGCCTGCAAATGTCTGTCTGTCTGTCTGTCTATATGTCTGTCTGTCTGTCTGTCTGTGTCTATCTGTCTGTCTGTCTTCTTCTTCTTCTTCCTTCTCCTCCTCCTCCTCACCACCACGTTCAGCGGCTGCAAACTCCGAAGCCCCATTGTGTGGAAAACAAGATTAGACACACTGTCTTCCCAATAAACATATTGGAAGAATTGACTAAATTGGAGTTTCTTTCGGAGTCAGAGTGCATCTACAAAAGAGTCGAGGAACCAACGGTCTGCATACAGAAAACAAGATCTGTAAAACTGATGTGTACGCAAAACTTAAGTTCTGGAACAAAACTAAAGTCCAGAAGTGGACAAACAACCAGAAATCTCCGCCCTAGTTTGCAGCCGGTGAATGCTAAAAAGAAGAAGAGCGTTGATTTGTAATCACTTTCTTGTTTTAAAGTGAACTTGACTGCATCTCTCAAACTTTGCTGTAACCCTCCAGTAAAAGTGCGCCTACATAATTCACACACTCTTTACTTTGTCCACACAGCAGATCTTGCACGCTACAAAACGAGACTTGCCTTTTGATCTATCATAGTTTATGCATTCGAGCCTACTCAAGCGTTTATGGGTCGACCTGTGTCTGTTCAGTGCTTATTGAAACATGTATCGGTTCTTGCTTGTGTGTGAGTGTTGTATGTGTGTGTGTGAATGACTGTGTGTGTGTGATTGTGAGTGAGAAAGAGCGTGTGTGTTTGATATGGCATTTCGTCTGCTCTGTCACTGTGTGTGTATGCATGTGAGTGAGTTAAGTCCGATGACAAGTTGTGGTTGTTCGGTTACCCATAGCTGCAATAAATCAAGAATTTAAAGACATGAACATTTCACCAAGGGCGCAAGACGTTTGATTTATCAACATAGAACAGACGTCATCGGTCGTGGTAAGCCTGCAATGCTACTCGGAAGGAGATCGGTGCACCTGTGATTCTGTCCGGTGTGTGGTACTCTATAGACAGGTATTATACAGAGTGTGTGGTACTCTATAGACAGGTGTCATACAAAGTGTGTGGTACTCTATAGACAGGTGTAATACAAAGTGTGTGGTACTCTATAGACAGGTGTCATACAGAGTGTGTGGTACTCTATAGACATGTATCATACAGAGTGTGTGGTACTCTATAGACAGGTGTCATACAAAGTGTGTGGTACTCTATAGACAGGTGTCATACAAAGTGTCTGGTACTCTATAGACAGGTGTCATACAAAGTGTGTGGTACTCTATAGACAGGTATTATACAGAGTGTGTGGTACTCTATAGACAGGTATTATACAGAGTGTGTGGTACTCTATAGACAGGTGTCATACAAAGTGTGTGGTACTCTATAGACATGTGTCATACAGAGTGTGTGGTACTCTATAGACAGGTGTCATACAGAGTGTGTGGTACTCTATAGACAGGTTTCATACAGAGTGTGTGGTACTCTATAGACAGGTGTCATACAAAGTGTCTGGTACTCTATAGACAGGTGTCATACAAAGTGTGTGGTACTCTATAGACAGGTATTATACAGAGTGTGTGGTACTCTATAGACAGGTATTATACAGAGTGTGTGGTACTCTATAGACAGGTGTCATACAAAGTGTGTGGTACTCTATAGACATGTGTCATACAGAGTGTGTGGTACTCTATAGACAGGTGTCATACAGAGTGTGTGGTACTCTATAGACAGGTGTAATACAAAGTGTGTGGTACTCTATAGACAGGTGTCATACAAAGTGTGTGGTACTCTATAGACAGGTGTCATACAAAGTGTGTGGTACTCTATAGACATGTGTCATACAGAGTGTGTGGTACTCTATAGACAGGTGTCATACAGAGTGTGTGGTACTCTATAGACAGGTGTAATACAAAGTGTGTGGTACTCTATAGACAGGTGTCATACAAAGTGTGTGGTACTCTATAGACAGGTGTCATACAAAGTGTGTGGTACTCTATAGACAGGTATCATACAGAGTGTGTGGTACTCTACAGACATGTATCATACAGAGTGTGTGGTACTCTATAGACATGTATCATACAGAGTGTGTGGTACTCTATAGACAGGTATCATACAGAGTGTGTGGTACTCTATAGACAGGTATCATACAGAGTGTGTGGTACTCTATAGACAGGTTTCATACAGAGTGTGTGGTACTCTATAGACAGGTGTCATACAGAGTGTGTGGTACTCTATAGACAGGTGTCATACAGAGTGTGTGGTACTCTATAGACAGGTTTCATACAGAGTGTGTGGTACTCTATAGACAGGTTTCATACAGAGTGTGTGCTACTCTATAGACAGGTGTCATACAGAGTGTGTGGTACTCTATAGACAGGTGTCATACAGAGTGTGTGGTACTCTATAGACATGTGTCATACAGAGTGTGTGGTACTCTATAGACAGGTGTCATACAGAGTGTGTGGTACTCTATAGACAGGTGTAATACAAAGTGTGTGGTACTCTATAGACAGGTGTCATACAAAGTGTGTGGTACTCTATAGACAGGTGTCATACAAAGTGTGTGGTACTCTATAGACAGGTATCATACAGAGTGTGTGGTACTCTATAGACAGGTGTCGTACAGTGTGTGTGGTACTCTATAGACAGGTATCATACAGAGTGTGTAGTACTTACTATATAGACAGGTATCATACAGAGTGTGTGGTACTTTATAGACAGGTGTCGTACAGTGTGTGTGGTACTTTATAGACAGGTATCATACAGAGTGTGTGGTACTCTATAGACAGGTGTCATACAGAGTGTGTGGTACTCTATAGACAGGTGTCATACAGAGTGTGTGGTACTCTATAGACAGGTTTCATACAGAGTGTGTGGTACTCTATAGACAGGTTTCATACAGAGTGTGTGCTACTCTATAGACAGGTGTCATACAGAGTGTGTGGTACTCTATAGACAGGTTTCATACAGAGTGTGTGGTACTCTATAGACAGGTGTCATACAGAGTGTGTGGTACTCTATAGACAGGTATCATATAGAGTGTGTGGTACTATATAGACAGGTATCATACAGCGTGTGTGGTACTCTATAGACAGGTGTCGCCCGGCTCTCTAGCGAAGTTGGTTAAACCTGACTTTCGCGGCGGCCGGGTACGAACTCCTTGTGGTCCGGGTTCACTCCCGGGGGTAGGCAGAAAAACCACATTTCTCCCAGATTAACGGTAACTATAATGGAATCAATGCCGAAGGGTTGCGATATCCATAGTACCGAGCCAAAGGGTTTACAACTCATGGTTTCTGGATACGTAAAAAAAAAAAATAGACAGGTGTCATACAGAGTGTGTAGTGCTCTGTAAGCCCAATAGTTTTTAAGCTTGGGGCATACCCCTTGAGGGCGCGGGCGCAAGAACGTTTTGAAATTGTAATGGGGCGTCAAACAGTTTTGAAACTGAATTAATGTGTACTTGTAAAGTGTCTGTTATACTTTTAAAAATCAATTTTTTTAAACAATTTGAATTTAAAATTCATAATTAAAGCGAAACAGCATCAGTAGGTTTAAATGGAAAATTATCTCTCTTGTGCCTTGTTTAACCTCAGAGAAAATTGCAGGTAATACTGAGACAGAACAGTATCAACTATTACACTGATATTTGGACATTAAATTGCCAGCCGTTGGTGATTGCTTCTTTTTTTTTTTTTATTACTTGACACTTTGATTTATGTAAATGTTTTTGTAATAGGGTTGTGATTTTTCTTTTTGTCCTCCTCTTTTTAGTCACATTTTTGAAAAGTTGTGGGCGTGGAGGAAGGGGCCATGGTAGTCGTGCCATATATGCAAGGCAGGTCCCCGTCTTAAACAAAAAGGGTGAGAGCCACTGCTTTAGACGGGTAGCAGATACAATCAATTAGCCCTACACGTTTTGTCACCAGCGGGACAGATTGGGAGGAGAAGGGGATTACGCTGCCTCCCCTCCTCCCGAGTAATCCACAGTAATTTCCACTTCTCCCCCCTCTCCCTAACACCCACACCGACACCCACACATAAACACACTCTGACTTTGGTGTGAGTCAGTATTATGGAATGGGAGCATCGGTGGCATAGCGGTAAGGGGTTAGGCTATCAGGATAAGACAGGGGTCGTGGGTTCGATCCTTAGTTCAGGCGGGATTAACTTTACTATCGGCACAGCTCCGGTGTCAACCACTATAAGCAGTGCAGCAATTTGATCCAATACAGCAATGGGATCAACGCTTAAATCCAATACAGCAATGGGATCGACTTTTAGCGCTACATCAGTATGGTCGACCTTTACTACTAGTACAACAATGGGGTCGACCCTTACCGCTACAGCAATGGGGTAGACGTCTACTACTAGTACAGCAATGGGGTCGACCCTTACCGCTACCGCAATGGGGTAGACCTTTACCACTAGTACAGCAGTGGGGTCGACCCTTACCGCTACAGCAATGGGGTCGACCCTTACCGCTACAGCAATGGGGTCGACCCTTACCGCTACAGCAATGGGGTCGACCTCTACTACTAGTGCAGCAGTGGGGTCGACCCTACCGCTAACGCAATGGGGTCGAACTCTACTACTAGTACAACAATGGGGTCGACCCTTACCGCTACGGCAATGGGGTAGACCCCTACTACTAGTACAGCAATTGGTTCGACCCTTACTAACAATACGTCTTTGAGGTCGACCCTTACAACTAGTACACTTCCGGGGTCCACCCAGCTTTGTGAAAACGAGTACCATGTATTTAAAAGAATTTATGAAAGTGAAATGAAGCGAGGAATGGAACTGACCATCCCACTTCGTATATAGTTGCCTAGAATATGCGAAGACCTAAGACATCTAAGGGCAGTCGCCGTGGTGTAGCGGCTAGACGCTAGCCTGGGATCCGAAGGTCGTGGGTTCAGATCCTAGCGGAGCCGGGTTTTTTTTTTTTTTCAAAGATGACCTTAGCACGCAGGTGGACCCGGTCTTAAATAGACACTGTGTAAAGCTATGGGAAGTAAAGGCGGCCGACGTAATGCTGACCACATTGCCCACCAAGTGCCGATGGGTCTATAAATATAGGTCTGCATGCGTGGAAAAGCGTCCTAGTCATCTTATACTTCTTACAGTACACCTTTTTTTCTTTTCCACGTGTAATTCTTTAGATTAGCGCATTTCCCGGTGGGACCTGGCAATCCAACAAGAGCGTATGTCAGAGACTCCAGCGGTTGTATAAAACAGTTATTTGGGGACACCTTCCGTGTACACCATATATCGCCCTGTCGTAGCCTTCTGTCTTAGGGGCTGTCTATAAGCTGACCTATGTGCGGTCCTAAGATCTGTCTGTCTGCTGTCCTAAGGGATTTCATAAGTTCTGTCTGTCTGCTGTCCTAAGGGATTTCATAAGTTCTGTCTATGTGCTGTCCTAAGGGATATCATAAGTTCTGTCTATGTGCTGTCCTAAGTTCTATCTGTCTGCTGTCCTAAGGGATTTCATATGTTCTGTCTATGTGCTGTCCTATGGTATGTCTATGTGCTGTCCTATGGTATGTCTATGTGCTGTCCTATGGTATGTTTATGTGCTGTTCTAAGTTTTATGTCTATGTGCTGTCCTAAGTTCTATCTATGTGCTTTCCTATGGTATGTCTATGTGCTGTCTTATGTTATGTCTATGGGCGTCCTGTATGCTGTCCTAATTTTTGTCTACGATGTTACCTTTTATAGCAGCCTGTATAGAAGCGTCTATTTTTTAGCAGTAAGTACAGTAAAATTTAAATAATCGAAACACATAGAATACATGGTACAAGAATACATGGTACAAGAATACATGGTACAAGAATACATGGTACAAGAATACATGGTACAAGAATACATGGTACACGAATACATGGTACAAGAATAAATGGTACAAGAACACATGGTACAAAAATACATGGTACAAGAATACATACAAGAATACACAGTACAAGAATACACGGTACAAGAATACACGGTACAAGAATACATGGTACAAGAATACACGGTACAAGAATATATGGTACAAGAATACATGGTAAAATAATACATGGTACAATAATACATGGTACATGGTACAAGAATACATGGTACAAAAATACATGGCACAATTCACTAGGTGGGATATTTTGCTGTATCTCGTCAGATGTGTTAATAAAGGGTTTACATCTGACTGTAGACATCAGTGTCGTCTGTGTGAATTCTGTCGTGTTGGCGAGATACAGTAAAATATACCAGGCGAGGTGCCAGTGGCTCAGGAAGCGAGAGGTAGAGAGAAAGAGTGTGTTTGTGAAAGAGGGTGTGTGTGTTTGAGAGAGTGTGTGTGTGTGTGTGTGAGAGAGAGAGAGAGAGAGAGAGAGAGAGAGAGAGAAAGAGAGTTTTTGTCCTCATTACCGAAAGTGGCAAGGTGAAACGTTGCTTTAAATAACATGAACAAACAGAGAATGCGTATGCTTTTGTGACCTACTTGCCTTGACTGAATTAGCATACCCATTCTCACCCACTCTGCCCCCCCCCCCCACCCACTTTATCATGAGTCAATATTTGCCCTATCCGGGTGCCAGGTTTCTCACTGCAGATCCCCTTAAACAAGCTTGCAAATATACATTTTAATTCACACCAACTTAAGTGATAGAAAATCCCGTTTGGCATGTGATTTCGGCTTTCCTGACCCCTTTTTCTATTGTATCTAGGCGTTAAACACATCTGTATAGTAGGTGAGGTAACTTATGACAACTTGTGGATGTGAATCATGGACAGTCATTGAAAAAAAAGGGGGTGGGGGATCTCGGAACTTTTGAACTGAAACGCTGAAGACAAATTCTTAGAATACTGTAGACTAAACTTGAGAAAAAGACCGACGTCTTACATAATCTGAGCACCTTTACCTGTATACTTAATTGGAAAACTGGAGAGAGAGAGAGAGAGAGAGAGAGAGAGAGAGAGAGAGAGAGAGAGAGAGAAAGAGAGAGAGAGAAAGAGAGAGGAGTTCGAGTTAATGGCTCCTAGGACCTACGCAACTATCTCTGGCTGTCATGTGACATTTATGTTAGGGAACTGCTTGTGACATGAAAGCGTCTGATGAAGACGTGATAAATTGTGCACTCATTGATGTATGGAGACGGGAATTTTTCTCCTTGCTTAGGGAGTTGCATTTTTGCAGATCTATCTATCTATCTATCTATCTATCTATCTATCTATCTATCTATCTATCTATCTATCTATCTATCTATCTATCTATCTATCTATCTATCTATCTATCTATCTATCTATCTATCTATCTATCTATCTATCTATCTATCTATCTATCTATCTATCTATCTATCTATCTATCTATCTATCTATCTATCTATCTATCTATCTATCTATCTATCTATCTATCTATCTATCTATCTATCTATCTATCTATCTATCTATCTATCTATCTATCTATCTATCTAATCTATCTAATCTATCTAATCTATCCGTCTATCCGTCTGTCTGTCTGTCTGTCTGTCTGTCTGTCTGTCTGTCTGTCTGTCTGTCTGTCTGTCTGTCTGTCTGTCTGTCTGTCTGTCTGTCTGTCTGTCTGTCTGTCTATCTATCTATCTATCTATCTATCTATCTATCTATCTATCTATCTATCTATCTATCTATCTATCTATCTGCGTGTCTGTCTGTCTGTGTTAGAAAACTGGTTTGTATGTTAGCTGGATCACTTTTAGAATGGCTCGTTTACTCTGGAACAAGTACAGCTTCCTACAACTGACAACACTGGAGTGCAGCTCGGATTCCAGTAGACAGTCTGCCAGTTTATTTCTTCTATTCCATCACAATTACTTCATCACAATCATCGTTGTTCACTTCCACAACTACGCCACAACAATCATTGACTCAGCGTCGACTACACTTCAATGAAACTAACGTCACCCCAACTGTCCACTTCTAACTCTGGTACACAACTGACCACGAGTCCACCTAGGGCTTTGCTTCGCTTACCGTTCAGCCCCAAGTATCTCGTGCGGTCGTTTGTCGCACGGATTTTTCGCTTGACTGGCTGTGAGCCTAGAGAAAAAGCAAAGCACCTCATCATAGTGTGTCTGACTGCCTGCCTGTCTGTTTCTCGAATGGCCTATCATAGCACAGTATATAATACTATAGTCTGGAAAGATGTAAAGGTACCACGACTGTATATATATATATATATATATATATATATATATATATATATATATATATATAGCGCTGATCTGATAAGAACTCACAAGGGACCCAAGAAATGGTTCTTCTTATCAGAAATTCTCTTATGCAAACAAAAATTCAAGCCAGTAAAATTACCAGGTATAAACAGATTGTTCTTCGAAGTAAAAATCCGAGATCAGCTGCGCTGTATATTTTAAATGTTGAATTAGGAATCGACACAGCAGCACTCGGGACACTCCCACAATCGCACTGTCCATAACTTCATCAACAAGCGAAGAGTTCCTATTACGATAGTACCAGTGTCTGATTGTATATCCGTCTCGAATTTCCCTTGGGTGTTGGGCGCAGCGCCATTCCCCTGAGACCGTAATGATCTATTGGTGATTCAGCACTGCTCACTCGCTCCCAAACGGCCCATCCAACATCTGTCTCGTCACATCAGTTCACCATCAAGTGATGCAGAACCGTCCAGTCTATCTTACTGCTCGTTTTTCAACACACCAACATTTCCTGTGTGTAAAAACAGGTAGACAACTGTATACAAATTGGCTTCGAATGCAGCTCGTGTTTTATGTCATCGCTGTCTCGCTAGATAGGCTGCCTAATCTTAGCTAGACGTCGGGCATCAAAACGCTGTAGGCTCTGAATTCGTTGTGTTTTACACCAGCCATACAGCTGACCTGTTACAGGACATGTACGTCGAGGCAGGCGAGATAACATCGCAACACCTGCACACGTTCTGAGTCACCAGGTAAAAACACCCGCACGGTAGTCAGCAGGGCGGCTATGGATGGTCATGGCCTACTAACCTCGACTAGTGGTGGCAAATCAGTGACCTAGTGAAAACAGTCTGGTGGTCCACATGTGTCACTTTCTACGTGACGAGAGAACAGTCTGGTGGTCCACATGTGTCACTTTCTACGTGACGACAGAACAGCCTGATGGTCCACATGTATCACTTTCTACTTGACCAGAGAACAGTCTGGTGGTCCACATGTGTCACTTTCTACGGGACGAGAGAACAGTATGGTGGTCCACATGTGTCACTTTCTACGTGACGAGAGAACAGTCTGGTGGTCCACATGTGTCACTATCTACGTGACGAGAGAACAGCCTGATGGTCCAAATGTGTCACTTTATATCTGACTAGAGAACAGTTTGGTAGTCCGCATGTGTCACTTTCTACGTGACAAGAGAACAGTATGGTGGTCCACATGTGTCACTTTCTACGTGACGAGAGAACAGTCTGGTGGTCCACATGTGTCACTATCTACGTGACGAGAGAACAGCCTGATGGTCCAAATGTGTCACTTTATATCTGACTAGAGAACAGTTTGGTAGTCCGCATGTGTCACTTTCTACGTGACAAGAGAACAGTTTGGTGATCCACATGTGTCACTTTCTACGTGACAAGAGAACAGTTTGGTGGTCCACATGTGTCACTTTCTACGTGACAAGAGAACAGTTTGGTGGTCCACATGTGTAACTTTCTACATGACAAAAGAACAGCCTGGGGGTCAACATGTGTCACTTTCTACGCGACAAGAGAACAGTATGGTGGTCCACTTGCGTGACTTTCTATGTGAAATGAGAAATGTACAGTGGCCAAAATGCGTGATTTTATTAAATGCAAAATTGAAAAAACATGGTGGCCCACAGGCGTGACATTCTGTGGGAAGTGAGAACAGTGTGGTGGTCCACATGCGCGAATTTATGTGTGAAGTAAGAACAGTATGGTGGCCCACAGGCGGGAATTTATGTGTGAAGTGAGAACAGTATGGTGGCCCACAGGCGGGAATTTATGTGTGAAGTGAGAACTGTATGGTGGCCCACAGGCGGGAATTTATGTGTGAAGTGAGAACAGTATGGTGGCCCACAGGCGGGAATTTATGCGTGAAGTGAGAACAGTATGGTGGCCCACAGGCGGGAATTTATGCGTGAAGTGAGAACAGTATGGTTGTCCACAGGCGGGAATTTATGTGTGAAGGGGCCAAATCCCCCGAAAATAATTTTCGTTCAAAAAAGCTCACGTGTGCCATAAAAAGGGGGCCCTAAAAAAGGGCACTAAAACCCCCCCCCCCAACCCCCCCCCCCCTTGGGGGGGGGGGGGTTTACCAATGAAAAAACCAGTTATTTTGTAATATCTTGTAGGGTTTGGGGGTTAAAACCTTTGGGAAACTTTTTGTTTTTTAAAAAAATCGTGGTTGGCCCCTGACAAAAGCCGCCAACTGGTTTTTTTTTTTTAAAGGGGGGGGGTGGGGGGGCCTGTCCCTTTGAATCCTAAACTTTCAACAGCCAAAAAAAAAGGAAATTCCCCGAAATAGATGATGGATTCATGAAAATTAATCCCATATTTGGGGGTGGGGGGGCGTTTTTTTATTAAAAAAAAAAAGATGTTTTGAAATATTTTTCTTAAAATTTTTAAAAGTAGAATTCCCTTGAAATAGGTTTAAAAAAAAATTTTTCATTATAAAAAAAATAAACAAATTAAAAAAACTAAAAACTTTTTAAAAATTTTACTTTTAAAAAAACATGTCCCTATAAAATTTTTTTAAGGGGGTATCCCCCACAAAAATTTTATGTTTTCCCGCTTTTAAATTGCTTAAAATTTAAGGGTTTTTCACACCAAAAACACACAACAAACAAAAAAATAGAATTTTTTAGAAAACGATGTTAAACCCTTTTTAAAACTGAAAAAAAAAAAAACTTCTCTCCCCGTCTGAAAAGTCCATGAGGAAAGACAACTGGTTCCACCTTTTCATAATATGACCGGGCCAAAAAGCCTCCAAAGTCTATTATTAAAATCCTGGGAAAAATTTTTTGCAATTAAAAATTTAGTTTCCCACTTGTTCCGCTTTGAAAGGGGCCCTGGTTATTTTTGTCCTCCCCAGTTTTCCCTAATTGCCTTTTGTTTTGCCAAAAAGTCGTGCCCTTAGGGGGTATCTTTTTGGTAGCGTTTAGGTTTTTTTCCTCCGTAAAAAGTAAAATTTGCCTCGTAAAAGCAATTGGAAGTATGGAAGGGTGGGTGATTTTAGGGGAAGGGAATAATAAAAAGCAAATTTTCGTTTTAAAAAAAATCGATACCATTTTTTAAAACCGTTTTTTTTTTTAAAAACGTACACTGTTTTCCCCAAAATTTTTAACATTTTTTCCCCAACAATTTTTTTTTTTCCTTTTTTTAACGCCCCCAATTC
>CAJHNH020000121.1:307500-322202 GCA_905116865.2 Candidula unifasciata | reverse complement strand
ATCATCATAGATCTAACGACTATCAGGTTACGGGAGGACCCAGGTCCCGTCCTGTCACGACCATCAGCCAGGCGACATCTGATTGACAGCCAGTTTTCATCCACATCTTCTCTCTGTGCTAATTAAGATTTGAACACCGCCCTTCAAGAAATGCCACTACTATTAACCAAACATGGCTCACACAGGACACTTCCACGGTTGACAGACGGCCATTGTGTAGGCTGTCCGTGTAAGGGTAAGTCAAGACAGCGAGTTTGTGCCTGAATCATTACAAGCATTTAGTGATAGGTAAATCAAGCAGTTTAGTGTTACGTTAACTCTTCAAAGTTTAAGTCCAAACTAGGACAGATTTAATAATCGAATTAGGGTCTTCCCCACCTCAGCCTGGTCAAAAATAGGTCCTAGGAACTGTCCTTGATAGTAACGGAATTATTTATTATATTGAATTCGTTATATACAAGTGCTGCTTCGTCAATAGAAGAGGTGTGTCTTGTAGCGTCGCTTCACGGACCTTACTGGAGGTTGCAGGGGTTGCGAATCGAAAAGTGGGTCGGGGGGGGGGTGTGGATGGCCTGGAGGCGGGGCGGGGGGGGGGGGGGGGGTACACAGACTTACTGTTCCTTAACAACTATATCTTAAAAAAATCATCTAATTGAAGTGTGTTCTTCCGACAGGCGTAGGTATCGCAGCCCGTCTGTCAACATACGAAATGCAGAAGTAAAAGAAAAAATGCTAAGAAGAATGGACCTAGCACAATGTATCCGGTACCAAACTGGCGTTAAAGAAAAAAGGATCTTTTATTTACCTTACTGTGTTAAATGGGTAGGAAACAATGTTTCTTCTTCTTCTACTTCTTCTTCTTCTTCTTCTACTTCTTCTTCTTCTTCTTCTTCTTCTTCTTCTTCTTCTTCTTCTTCTTCTTCTTCTTCTTCTTCTTCTTCTTCTTCTTCTTCTTCTTCTTCTTCTTCTTCTTCTTCTTCTTCTTCTTCTTTTTAGTGTTCACCGGCTGTTAATTCCCTTAAAATTGTGTGTGTGTGTGTACATTTTTCAAAAAGCTATCTGTATTCAAAGAGGAAAATATTATTTGCAACTTATACATTTAGATTTTTTTCTTCAAATTAAAAGAACCTTGAGTTTTTGAACACAGTGCAGGATTTACGAGACGCAAATTGTGCCATGTTTCAATAATTCAATCGTTTGGCTCCGAGCTGTTCTTGGCTAAACACGACCATGATGGGCTTATGTACTTACTGTGGACCAAAAGTTGATTGGTGGGTATTTAATCTGTTATGACAGCAGACAGGATTGCAGGCTAGTATGTTATCTGAGGCGGTTAGGATTGTCAGTACGATGCTGGCGCCAGTGATCTGAAGGTCTTTCTTCCATCTTCAGTATTCTTTCTAGAATCTGTTGGTATCCTATATGCATTGACAAAGGGATTCTTCTCTTGCTTCTTCTTCTACTTCTTCTACTCTTCTTCTCCTTGTTGTTTTTCTCCTTATGTGACTCATCTTCCTCCTCCAAAACCTTCTCCTACTCATCTTCCTCCTGTAAAACCTTTTCCTATGCATCTTCCTCTTCCACCGCGTTCTCCACAACTACCACTCCTCATCCGTCTTATACTGTATCTTCAACTATAATCTCTATTTTATCTTCTATACTGTCGTTTACTTTGGGGGAGGAGGGGGAAGGGCCAGATACATGTTTTGGGAGCGTTAAAAGAGCTCACATCGTGGAATATAGAACACGCGATATTGTTGGCCGCTGACAACAACGAGTAAAATACTACGTATTGGTGGCCAGTCAATTATCGTGACACCCCCGCAGCAATAGGACAGGCCCTGCGACACGACGAGGCATGAAAAGGAAGGGAAGTCACTCTCCTTCTGGGCCGCCAAACGTTACAAACACCGATATTTTCTTCTTCTTCTTTGCGTTCACCAGCTGTACACTCTGGCGGAAAGTTCTGGTTGCTCGTCCACTACTGAACTACAGTCCTGATCCAGAACCTGAGTGTTGCGTGTGCATCAGTTTACAGATCTTATTCTCTTGAATAAAGACTGTTGGTTCCTTGCCTCTCCGGCAGATGCACTCCGACTTCAAAGGAATCTCCCCAGTTAGTCGACTCCCACGACATGCTTTTGAGGAGGCAGTGGGTCTATTCTTGTTTTCCCCACAATGGGGCCCCGGAACCCACACGGGGGACCGATATTTTATTTCGAATTATATATATATATATATATATATATATATATATATATATAATATATTATATATATATATATATTATATATATATATATATATATATATATATATATATATATATATATATATATATATATATATATATATTGAAATGGTAATATAACGAATTACTACTAGTAAAACTGAGCTTGTTTTCAAAATCTGCTTGACTCTCTTCTTGGAACTTCCTCATGCCTCCCCACCACAGGTTGGTCTATATAACGTGTAGGTCTATCACTGTATGCCCACTATACATGAAGTCGTCACAATGGGTGATTTACTTATATGTCGAATAACAAATACAAACACCCTGTCATCTTCTCATTTATCTTCTGCTTTATCGTTTATATTATCGTCTACAGCACCTGTTCCTTTCTTTGCTTCCCCTACTAACCAGACATGGTAATGAAGTAAAAGTGGATAATGACACATTACATTAATTCCCCTATTGTTTGGTCACACATTATTTATTGGAGTTGAAGTTACTGCTGACGTTATCACATGACCAGTAGCAAGATGTTGTTAAGTTGCCTTCGTTGCGGCCTGGTGCGAAATATCCACGAACGTACGCTCTATACTCGTCCGACCTCATGAACAACCGCGCATGTTTAGAACTCACCGGATACGCTTGAGAAAGGACAGATTAAACAGACTGGCGACAGATGCGGTGTTATGGTTGACTTATGTGCGCAACATTTATACTGTTGCTAAATTCTACAGCTAACGCATCGGTTGAAACAAATTGACGTATTAAACATTGTTTAAATATGCTTGAAGAGTTTTTAGGCGAGTGTGTTGCGTGGTTCGTTTATTTTCTTTGTTGTCTTTTTTACATTTTGGAGTCTTCATCATCATCATCATCATTTAGTGCTGTTTGTCTCCTCGTGTGGGCTCTGGGGCATCCACTGGAAAGAGGGTGCGGAGTTTTAAAATAAATGAGCTTCTCTACCTCTTGTCTAACATGTAAAAGGTTGTCTAGTTTGGCGTTTGCTAAAAATCGGATGTGGTAGGCCGACATGTTTAGATATCACAGCCTAGCTGTAACTCACAACACAGCGTGTACGCTGACCTTTTAAGGGCGAACGAAGAAGAAGAACTGCTATTATCATAGTCGTCCCCGTGTGGGATGCAATTTTTCGTTTTTTGAAGCCTCACCCTAGTTTTTGCCGGGGTCCGTGAATATAGCCGAGGCATAGATATGGCCTAACGGCTGAAAAGGGTTTCTGGGACCCCTCCACGGGTGATCCTCACCCGCATCGGGCACTTTGTGTCACTGGGTGTTTATCGCTTGTGTGATGTCCTGGTGGGGTACAAAAAGAGAGAAAGAGAGGGGAACTGCTCCACCCGTAGATGAAGCTCTGCAGAGATGGATCTCATTAATCTTTGTCATGAGGTGTTAGTGTGTCACCTTCAAGTCTGGGTTACGGTGACCTAATGTTGTGGGTATTTTTGCAGGTGTGGGATGGGAGGTGGGGGAGGGGAGGTAGACCCACTCGTCCCTTAAAATAATATGTCATACAAGACTATGTCGTTTCCTTCAAAGTCGAAATGTATCTGCCTGAGAAGCTGGTAACCAACATCTTGCACACAAATATTCAAGATCTGTCAAACAAGTATGCACGCATAGAGGCATGCCCTGGAACAAGATCGAAGTCCAGAGTTGATCGCATAACTAAAACCTTCCACTAGCGTTTTCATGCTTTCAGATCTTGTCCTAAGGTTGGTTTGCTAGGGTGTTTTCTGACAACCTCTTGATGTCGAATGTTTCCTGACCATCTCTCGATGTTGGATGTTTCCCTTTTGTCATTATTCTCGCCCCTGATGAGTATGTTCACTCTGAAGTTGCAGAGAGAATTGTGAGTTCCAAGGACTCCTAGTGCTTTACCGACCTCTAGCTTAGGACCACTTCTTGTCCGATTTGATTTGATTTAATTTACTTTGATTCAAGAACCGACATCTTCAGCAGCCAGCGAAGAGTTCCAATACTAATGGTGCCAGTAGCATTCTGATTAAACGTCCGTTTTGCCTTTCCTCTGAGCCTCGAGCATCTGCCAGAACCTCGCGTCACTCCCCGCTGCATCAATCTCACCAAACCGTGGTGATCCATCTGCTCCTCCGAACTGTACACGCTCTCCCACAAGGCATTAACCATGTCTGCCTTATCATGTATCAGTATTCTACCAAGTTGTGCAGAGCCAGCCAGTCTGCCCGTCTGTTTATTTCCCAACACACCGCCGTACCCCGGTGAAAATCCAGATAATACTCCTCACCCATGTCCTCCGCAGCGAAGCATGCCACTCTGCACGAAGCATACCTGTTCTGATCTTCCTCAGCATGCTTTCTGAATCAGTTACAATCACGATTGTGTGTGTGTGTGTGTGTGTCGTGTCTCTAGCCAGCGGAAAGCTGCAGTGACTGCCTCCACCTCCATTCTTAAGCTGGATGTTGTTGTGTCATATGCTAGACTCTCTTGCACCAAACGTCGACCATTAACTTTTGCTTAGAAGCCCAACGCACTTCTCTTGCCTCTTGACACTGAACCGTCTATGTAAATGATCAAATAACCTAGGTAAGGCAGCTTCGGTACTTAGCAGGGCGACCTTTTGGGAACATCATGTGTTGTATACAACTTCCCTCGTGTGGGTTCGGGGCTCCATTCTGGGCTTCCCCTCCTCCCAATAAAAATGTCAGAGCAGGCGAGTAATTAGTTTTTTTTTTTTTTTTTCAAAACTAGAGTGCATCTGCCTGAGATGCTAGGAGCTAACAGTCTGCATACATATAAGCCAAACCTGTAAAACTGATGTTCACACGAAACCCAACTTCTGGATCAAGATCAAAGTCCAGGAATGGCTGAACCAAAACTTTGCGGTAACACAAGAAGAAGAAGAAGAAGAAGAAGAAGAAGAAGAAGAAGAAGAAGAAGAAGAAGAAGAAGAAGAAATGACTAATGCATCACTGACTTGATGGGGGGGGGCGCTGGTGGGGATTGGGGGGGGGGGGTGGATAATTCTCTATTTATTTATTTATTTTTAACCTTTTTTTATTACTTATGAAATATTTGTCCTATACTATTCGCGATTCTGTTATTGCTTACTATTCCTCCCGTTACTAATTATCTCAGTTCTCCCTGTTACCACCCGTTATTCTCCCCCTTATTGCCTGCCAGCAGAACTCCCTATTACCACCTACGTCTATGACTCCTGCAGTTTCTTGATCCAAACAACGGGACTCCCCAGTACATCCTACAAGCCTAATTTAATCTTTCTTTGCTTCAGCAGGGGTGCGCCATGTCTGCAACCCGCATAGGCGCCTTCTTGAAGCTGGTTCAGCGTCAACCGTTTTTTGTCTTGCCAACCTCCCATTATAGCAGTGTGGCCTCAAGCTCTTAAAATATGCGGGCATATCAGATCTTTAGCATGGTTTCAAACAGGGGACGGGTTGGCGGTGGAAAAGCACGCCAGTTTAGATATCAATTACTTACATGATTTGTTATAAATGGGCGACGCAGATATTCACATTTTAAGTAATATAGTGTTTGTTGCTTGTAATTATGTAAACATTTCACGCTTCACACTTCATTAGTTACTTAGCTGCGTGTATAGTGCCCGCCTCGAGTGCTAGAGATCCCGGGTTCAAGCCCCGGTGAAGGCTGGGATTTTGTTTGTTCGCGTGGACTTTAGTTAATATCCCCTGACCTCTGGGTAGTGAGATCAGACGCCCGTATGTATTGTTGCGCTCGTAAAAATCCATCAGCAGTTGGACATCGAAAAGGGTAGCCTTTTAGGGCAATATTCAGAGTTAAAAATCTAACCAAAATATTTCAAGATCCTCGCCGGTGCTACGGTGCCCGTGCACTGCCCTGATATACTTGGAACTCAGAAGAAGAATGGAGCACGTATGGGTTACTATCAGTGTGCCATAATGTTGATCTGTTGTTCAAACTTCAAACCTTAGTTCCTTTCATCATCATCATCATCATCATCAGCATCATTATCATCATTATCATCATTATCATCATCATCATCATCATCATCCACTGCCTTGCCAACTGGTGTTGCCGATCGTGCCCCTTTTGCGATAAACACAGTATTGTTACTCCGTATGTATCCTTTTGTGGGGGGAAAAATTGTGGAAAAGGGGTGGGGGGAGGGTAGCAAAGAGACCTATTGCCCTCAACAAGCATGTCGTAAAAGATCACTAATTACGGGTTTGCTGACATCGGATGTTCTGATCAAAGGAAATTTTAAGAGTGGACGTCAAGCAGTATTTAAATTGAGTAATCTTGTATCTTGTAATCTTAGTTTCAGCTTCATAGCAAATGGGCCACCCTATAGTTGCTCTGCTCCTGTGCCAATGAAAAACACACATAATATTTATCACAGTCCCTTGTCGAAAGATTGACAGACTGCTGTCTCAGCATATGTACTAGCATACACACTCATTAAAAGCATACTGTAGCCGTCCGAAGTGCTAACACAAACAGTCCAACATTAGAAATACAGTTCATCATGGATGGTAGCAGAAGTAACCAACAGATCAGCAGTTACACACGCGATCAATTTTAATCACATATTGGCACCACCAATATTTCAACAACAGGCATCGCGTCATTTTCTGAATCTACAATTCACACTACCACGTTGGTCACAGTCGAAAAACATTCCAAATGAAATCCGCAGCTCACAGTGTCACGCCATGCACTCAATTCAGAAGCTGGGCGACGAAACTATATCCTTTCAGTCTACAAATGGGGCAGAAATCCAACGCCTGCCGTTCCGGCAAAAGAAAAAAATATGACACGGCTCAAAACAGTGGCAGTGCCTAGCGTCCATTTTGACCGGAAACTGAGCTCATTTGTATTTGTAATTATATGCTATACTAATATTTTTTAAAGTCAATTTATAAGATATCTTTTCACAGTCAATAAAACAACGGAGCCCTGGCAGCTTGTTGTGGAGAGTGATTTCTATTTTGCCTTGTCTCACATCAAAATAATAACAGCAGATATCATCCTAGAAAAAAACAGTGGCAAATAAGACATCAATATTTGGACACTAAATTGCCAGCTAAAGGTGATTTTTTCTTCTTCTTTTATGTTATTTCACACTTTGATTTATGTGGACGTTTTTTCTTCAAATTCTCGTTATTATGTTTGGTTTTTCTTTTCGTTTGTTTTTCTGGTTAGTATGAGGTTAATCTCCCCTACCCTGCCCATATACACACTAGCTCACTTCTGATTAGTAGTTCCTGAGCCCCGTGACCTTCGCACATGGTTACGTGGGTGTTCCACAATGCCGTTGATATCGCGTGCTGTATATTTCAGCACACCAGCGCTTTTAACACTCTAAAAACATGGAGAAACTGGGTCTAACACAACCTCCATAGAGAGTGCTGCAACCTATGTCACAGGCATTCTTTTTCTCAGAATGAAAACGTAAATGCAAGACATCGCAGAAACCAAACAACAGAGCGGGACACAACCGTAACTTTCTGGAAAGTCGACCAGCCTAACAAACTTGTGAATGAAAAGTGACCTACTCTATTTGGGAAGACTAATGCCGAACTAACCATTTTATTTTTTATTTTTTCTTTAATCCTCCTCTTTTTAATCATACAATGTTTAAAAAGATGGGGTTGTGGGCGTTGAGAGGTTGAAAACCCCTGGCCTAAAGGGAAGTTTTTGACTAGCAACGGGGAGTGACTAGGAAATATGATCGAAAGTCAACCATCATAGGAATGGTAAGAACTTGTCCTTACCCGGAAAGGACTGCAGGTCACACAGGGATGCTGTAGAGATGCCTTAAATTTAACTTTTAGGGAGGCTGAGTCGGATATCTGGGATCTTAGCTTTTCGACTGACATCCGAGTGATTCATTTTGTAGTAAACCTTTAGCTAGCCGCCCGTATGAGACAAACTGATCGATCCGTCGGTACTGGCTGCCGAAAATTGGGACATTTGGGAATGTCCCAAAAGGTGTGTGGCTGGTTCTTCGGCTGTGGTTTGTTTACTTACTATTCATGATCTTCTGCCGTATGTCGCACTGTGGCATAGGCGTTGCGAGCACACTTCGTCGTCCCGTTGTGCCGGGTTCGATCCTAGCTGCCAGGGATTTGGCAGCAGACCGACAAGCGTTTATTTTGACAAGGGAAAGTTCTGAAACAAGTCAATAAATTCAAGAAATTGAGAACATTCGTAACATCAGATGGACGGTGTGTTACATAAATTTAGAGCAAAATTGGCCAGGCAAAGAAGATGAAAAGTATTTTATGTAATAAATCACTCTCATTAAACATCAGATAGTGATAGTGAATCTTGGAATATGAGTTAACAAATTAAGAAGAGTTTGAAAGCAACTGAGATGTGGTTTTTGAGAAGAATGTTGAGAATACCTTGGACTGCCCTAATAACCAACAATGAGTGCCTGGCTAATCAAAGTTGAACATAATATACAACAATGAGAAGGAGACGAACAACGTTCTTTGGTCATGTAATGAAAAAAGGAGCACTGGAAAATATCGTGAGGACTGGAAAAATCACTGGTAGAAGAGGCAGAGGCAGACCAAGAGAAAGTTGGAGGATGGCTTAAGACAGTGGCATGGAGGAATATCATTCATTGAATCGATCCAGAACAGCAAAGACCGAGATCTTGGGCGACGCATGAACGCCTGCGCCAGCTGGCATGGCACTTGACGATGATGCTCCGGAGCCGACCGTTGAAAAGCAATGGCAAACTACTGAACGTATAATTGCTTAGTGAAATCACAAGCAGCAAATAAAATTACAGGGCTGGTTCTGTAGCTTCCTCTAAAGAAAACGCAACTGACTGATTTAAAAAAAAAAAAGAACTGTTTAAGAAGATAATCTGCATTGAATGTTGAAAAAAAAAAACGAACACGTCTCCATTTTTTCCCCTCTTACCCCATACAACCAACATCACATAAACTCCTTTCTCTAAAACACCAGAGAAACATCTACTATCTCAGTTTTCCTGTAGTTTAACTAGAACAGATACCACTCCATTCTCGCCTCTGTCACTTCGCATACTTTTGTCTTTTCATTGTTCTTCACCTCATCAGACTCTCGTAAATCATTGATGAACGTTCTCACCCACTCAACCCATTATTCTCTGCAAGCAGCTGGGAGTCCCGGAAAGTGCTCTGTCAGGGGCTTCCGGTTTCGATTCCACAGCCGGATGCGAGAATAGAGGAACGACGATAGACGGGAAGGGTTGACAATCGGACATAAAGTGAAAATGGTTGCTGTGTATGTTCGGGAGCATGCGGTTGTTTTAGATGGCATATAGCCGAATAAAACCGCAGATTATCTTAAACACGTGGGGGTCTACTTACCACAAGCCAGATGTGTCTCCAGTAGCTGAGAGTGATTTGTGGACGATTGTGGAACGACATTTCAGTGTACATTAGTAATGTTGCTGTAATTGAAGCTGGGCTGTAAATTGCGAATCACTTGGAATCTTTCATCAACGGTGTCATTGTCATCTTCCTCCTCCTCTTCGTCATCATCACCATCATTATCATTATCACTGTGCGGACTAGGCTAGTTGATAATGACGAATCTCTTACACTAACACTATTGCGTGACATGGGAGTAAAGCATTGTGAAGCACGCCTATACCGCCTTCGAGGTCGAGATAGGAGACACTATAACCAACCTCTCACGTCGATCGTGAAAACATAACATCTTGTTCATCAGTATCGTCATCACATAATAAGTAGCATCCTCGTTATCCTAACTATCGTCACTATTATCATCTCATGCGTCTCTTTTACTCCATCCACCCATCTCTTTCTTGGTCTGCCTCTGTATTTTTAGCCGGTTGTTCTCGTGTAATACACAATAGTTGCCAGCTTGATTATTTTCCGTTCTGAACATATAACCAAACCATTTGATTCTTTGATGTTCCATTAAATAATTTACTTGTACTGTGTCTACTATTTTCTCTCTCTCTCTCTCTCTCTCTCTCTCTCTCTCTCTCTCTCTCTCTCTCTCTCTTTCTCGTGTTGTACACCACCAGGACATTACACAAGCGATAAACACCCGGTGACAAAAAGTGCCACTATGCCGATGAGGATCACACTTGGAAAGGTTCCAGAAACCCCTCTCAGCCGTTATAGCCACATCTATACCCCGGCTATATTCAGGGACCCCGGTAAAAAGCCAGGGTGGGGCTTCAAATAACGAAAAATTGTATCCCACATGGGGACTACTGAGCACTGTGTCGACCATTTATTGTTCTCAGTTCTTTGTGATTTTAGTCTCTTCTTATGTGTGTGTGTGTGTGTGTGCGTGCGTGCGTCCGTCCGTGCGTGTGTGTGTGTGTGCGTGCGTGTGTGTGTGTGTGTGTGTGTGTGTGTGTGTGTGTGTGGCGTTTCTTACAAACCTCCTGTTGTAATTTTGTGTTTATGTTTTCTTTACAACTGCCTATGTCTAGCATTGTCAGGGCAAAGTTAGTGATAATCACACTTCTTTTTTAACAAACTCAAAAAAAAAAAATAAAAATAACTTTTTTTTGACGTAGGATTAACAGCTGAACAAGGGTAGCTCCCTGTCTGCAAAAATAAACTGCACCCACCTTTCTGTTTGACAGCCACCACGCTGGCACGCCACTGACTCACGACTTCTCTGCTTACAGCCGTGGCCCAGATCAATGTAACAGCGACACACGTCCCGATTTAGGTCCCTCGTGCATGCCTCGTCTACGATGATGCGTGCGGGAGTTTGTTCGTGAAGAGATTAGGAATCGGAGACTTTCTGGAGAACTTTTGTTTCGCTTACTACAGTTCCCTCCCTTTGTTTTCTTTCATGAATACTACAGTAGCCTCCCCTGTTTGAACCGTTGGATTCAAATTTTGTTATTATTATTTTTATTTTTTTTTTAATATTATTTTTACCGTCTGAAATGTCTTTATGTTTTCATTCATCCCTGAGTTCTCTTTATCTTCTTCAGCATCCCGAGCCCTTAAAGTTCATTGCTGCAATTATGACACGCCTCTATTTATCTCTCTGTTTGGCCATCTCTTTCCAGTTGGTGACACCAAGTGTTTGCAGGTCTGTCTGGATATTATCTCTCCATCGTCTTCTTGTTCTGCCTCGTGGTCTGCGACCATTTATCTCCCTGGTGTATATCGTTTTCACTTCTCTGTCGTTTGACATTCTTTCAATATGCCCCAACCATCTCTTAGCTCTAAAGATGCCAGTTATCAATGGTGATTAAAACATATTATGAATTTCGTTGTTGCTTCTCATTCTCCATTCCCCGCTGTTTGCATATTTGATATGTCCAAAGATTCATCGATGAACACAATCCAAAATCAAATGAGATCGAGACCAGAAAACGTCACCACAAATATAGCTGAAAGGAAAGTGAGCAGAAATGTGAGCGGACCTAGCTGAAAGTGGTCAACGAAAGAGAATTTGAATTTGAAAGATTCATCGTAAGACTGTTTTCGAAAACCTGTAATAAGGCCTTATCTCTTTTAGTTGTGCTCTAAGTTTCAAAGCCATATAAAACGACTGGTCTTATCAACGTTTTCAATATTTCAATCTTGGTGTTGCGAAACAGACACTTTGACTTTAGCAGATATTGAAGGGATTTCCTGGGTTAATTTTATAAAATAAAGAATACCTTTCGCGATATGCCTTGTTGAGGTTTTAGAAAAAAAATTATCACATACTCAGTCAATCAATCAGCAAGTCCTTTACAGGACGTCGCTCTGTTCACGGCACGCCTGAAAGTATCCCTTTCCCCAGCGAGCTCTCCAGCCCATGTGCTTTTAATGCCGATGCATTTTCAATGTCTTGTTTCCGTCTTCGCGGTGGTCGACCCCTGACTCGCCTTCCACAAACTGCACCTTCCATTGCTATCTTTTCCAAGCCACCATGGCGCTTGAAGTGGCCAAAATACTTCAACTTTCGGGACAGGATGCTGTTTATGAGCCAGTTCTCCTTGATGTTCAATTCGTTCAGAATGTCGATGTTTTTCCTCTTACTGATGCATGATATCACATATTATACAGAGGAAATTTTAAAATGTGTCGGTTTATCCTGGGTAATTGAAGAACAAGGCAAACATATTGTTGAGGCCTCATGGATGTAACAAAAAATATTGTTAGGCCTAACATAACCCAACATATGGGTTCAATGGGGTTTCTGGGACCTGTACGCAGGTAATCCTCATCTCAGTGGTGGCCCTTTGTGTGTTTATCGCTCGGTGTGATATCCTAGTGGGGTTGAACGTCACTCACTCACACTCACGGGTTTGGTTTTGCAGAAAAAAAGAAAATATTCAAAATCCACGAGCAAACGCAATGGGTAAACGTAGCTCTGTATCCTTTACAGGACGTTGCAGAACCAACCCCAGCATTTGGCTTGTTGTGGCTTTTCTATGCAAATTTACGTGCAGTAGTTTTGCCATTGCTTACTGGACGGTCGGCTTCTCCACACCACCGTCGAAACTAACGCAAGGCGCAAGGCCCGCAGTTGAGATCGAACCTGGCACGGAACCAGCAGTCTGCATAGAAATAAGTTAGATCTGTCAAACGGATGTACACGCAACACCCAGGTTCTGGAACAGGATTGAAGTCCAGCAGTGGATTAACAACCATAACTTTCCACCAGAGTTTCACAGCTGGTGAACGCTAAAAAGAAGAAAAAGAAGACATTCATATATTTTTGGCAATGTTATGAGAAGAGGGAAAGTGGAACATGCTGTGACTGACTACTAGACATGTTTGTTGAAAGAGGGATTAAAGAAGAAATCATCACAAGATTGTTTTTTACAACTGTTTTTTTTTTTTTTAATAGCATGGATGTGTCAGCACTGGCATTGATGTACACTGCTGGAGAGTGCAGGTTGGAGTAACATATGATGACGCAGGCCAGTCGGCACAACCTTAGAACATTACCTGACCCACTGCCCATTAGAAGCATGTCGTAAAAGTAAACTCATTAGGATGATATGCTAATTTCTGTATTATTATTTATTTTGCATGAATTGACATTGAGGTTTGAGGTTTTGAACAACGGATCAACATTATGGCCCACGGGAAGTTACACATAAATGCTCCGTTTTTCTTCTAACTCAAGTCTGAGTCCGAAGAAGTTCAGCACAGTGCACAGGCTCTGTAGCACCGACAAGGATCCTGAAATACTTCAGATATATTAATAACTCAAAACTTTTGCCCAGGCAGCGCCGTTAGGCTCCTCGTTTTTATTGTAAACTGTCAATTGATTTTTTTTTTTTACTTGCGCAGCAATGCACACGGGCGTCCAATCTCACTACCCAGAGACCAGGGGGAATTACTAGAAGTAAAAGTTCACGTGAAAAAAATTCCAGCCCTTACCGGGGATTGAACCCAGAACCTCTAGCACTCGTGCTGGACACCATGCCCCGAGACCAAGCAGCCCCTTGAATCGAAATTATTTATTAATAAGATAAGCAAAGTAAGTGAACGATCTGTTTCCACGCCTTGTGCCGCATAAAGAGCTAGACCTAGATTTTACAGACCAATCAACAATTGATAGATGACGTGGTCAACATCATGCCGGCCGCATTTACTTTCCCTGACTTTACCTGGTATCCATTTTAAGGCTGGGTCGACCGAGCAGCCAAGGTCATTTTTTAATCAAATCGCGTTCCATCAGGAACCCAACCCACAACCTTCAGATCCACTACACAGTGTTCCTCAACTTGTTTTACATCACCGGCCCACCAACAACAGTGGACGTTATTCCGCAGCCCTTCTTACAGCTAACCATACTGAAACAAATGTGTATAGCTGTTTGTTTGTAAAATCCGATGTCACAAAGTTACAGTTTTCAGCTGGCGCGAGATCTGCTCCTTCACAGAGGTTTAAAAATGAATCAAATATGTGTTGGTGGAGAGGTTGTTTCTGATATAAGCACCTCTACAATAACATTAATTGTATTTCTCCGGCTTGATTTTTAATATTGACAAACCAGTGGAAAATTTTCCCTACAGACTAGAATAGAGT
Organism: Candidula unifasciata; assembly: GCA_905116865.2. Lineage (NCBI taxonomy): Eukaryota > Metazoa > Mollusca > Gastropoda > Stylommatophora > Geomitridae > Candidula > Candidula unifasciata. Next base: position 307,941 of record CAJHNH020000121.1, on the reverse strand, counting down.
AACCATCTACCCTATATCATTTCATGATTACAAATAATTTTATGGCAGCCCACTAGGATTTCTCTGCTGCCCACCTTTGGGCCGCGCCCAGGGTTGAAGAACACTGCCCAACACGACGGTGTCTCCAATTATTTAGATAGAAAGAAAAGCAAAGGGGCCTTTTCTACACTTTTAGGCGTACTGGGTATAGAGGGCTAGGCCTATATTTTATATAACAATCGGCACTTGATGGGTAGAATGGAAACGCCGGTCGCCTTTACTTCCTAGGACGTTACCTCATGCATATTTAGGGCTCGGTTGTCCTGGGAACGAAGGATATTATATCAAAACAATTACAGCTTCTTCAGTCGTCAGGACTTGAACCCACGACTTTCAGATCCGCAATCGGGCGTCTATTCGCTATACCACGCCGGCTCCCATTCTTCTTCTTTTTTTTTCCTT
>CAJHNH020000121.1:285000-302500 GCA_905116865.2 Candidula unifasciata | reverse complement strand
TTCCCAATAAACATTTTGTAGGAGTCGACTAAATGGGGTCATCTTTCGAAATTGGAGTGCATCTGCCCGAGAGGCAAGAAACTAAAGGTCCACATACAATTAAGTCAGCTGTGTAAAACGGATGTGCACGCAAAACTCAAGCTCAGTAAGAAGGCCAGCGTCCAAAAGTGGACGAACAACCAGAGCTTTACACCGCGATTTACAACCGGTCAACGCTAAGAAAAAGCAGAAGGAAACCGACAGTAAACAAGACTGACCTCCGCTGTAAGACCCCAGACGACAACGAAATACAACATCTGAAACTACAACAATATGTACAACATCCAACACCACATACCAGACGGCAGAAACACCATGCCTGTATCAGTGGCGACGTCACACGGAAATCTCTGAAGATGCTCAGTCTTATTATACTTTTCTAAGAAGGAGGAAAAGGGGGGTGGGGGGTGCGCTCAAATAGATTAGGCCCTGTTCTAGTGAGGAATAACAATAATAGTATTATAATGTCCTCTCCCGTGTAAGTTTCCGGGCCCAGTTATAGCGAAAACAAGAATAGACCCACTGCCTACCCTAAAGCATGTCGACGGATTGGGAGCTTTCTTCGAAATCGGAGTGCATCTGCTTGAGAGGCAAGGAACTAACAGTGTGCACACAGATGTGTCAGACCTGTCAAACGGATGCACATGCAACACTCAGGTTCTGGAGCAGGACTGCAGTCCAGAAGTGGACTAACAATCAAACTTTCATCCAGAGTTTACAGCTGGTGAACGCAAAGAAGAATAAGATTATGTCCTGACTGGTAAATGCATATAATAATATAAAGTAAGGTAAAGATCCCTTTTCACGCCTTAGGCGCATCGTGTAAATGGAAAGGTTAGTTGCGTATCCTTTACAGGACGTTGCAGAACCAACCCTAATAGCCCTTGCTGTTGTGTGGTTTTTCTAGACAAATATACGTCCAGTAGTTTGCCATTGCTTCCTGGACGGTCGCCTTTTTTTTTATACCACTGTCGAAACCAATGCAGCTGGGATCGAACCCGGCATCCTAGGATAACGAAGCGTACGCATCGACTTAGCCACAGAGCCGACATATGGAAAGAGCGTCCCATATTTTTACAGGCCAATAGGCATTGGATGGGTAATGTGGTCACCATTACGCCGGCCGCCTTTACTTTCCCGGTACAGCCATCCTGGTACCCCTTTTAGGCTGGGTCGACATGCGACGCCCCATACCATGATGAAAATCCACGCAGCCAGCAGTGGGTTTCAATCGCGGTATGTTGGAATTACGAGTCGGACTCTCAACACCTAAGCCACGGACGCCGCCTACAATAATATAATTGAAATAATGTGAAATGTCTAAACAAATACAGCATCCTGTCCTGAAAGCTTTGGTATTTTTTGTCACGTCTAAAGTCATCGTGGCCTGGAAAGAACGGTGATGGAGGGTACAGTTTTTCCGGACTAGAAGGCAAAGGCAGACCTCTGCGGAGTTGGAAACAATACATTGAAGATGCATCGGTTAAGAAAGCGCGTAGGGCTGGCGAATTGGCTGGATAAAAAGAGACTTTTAAGCGTACCGCAACTAGAGGGACGTTCTGTAAAAGTCCTGTTGATTGATGATGATAAGCACCTACTTGACAAGACAACATCTATAAATGGGTTAGGAGGGCAATTTAGCCCCCCCCCCCCCCCCAACCTCAAATTTAAAAAAAAAAATCCTAGAGGAAGGGGAGACACACCCCCCCCCCCCACCACCTCACCAGCCTTATATTTTCTGGTTCATTGTCAGTGCTGGATTTATGTTTTTTTTGTTCTTTGACAAATGCAATTATTTTTTTTCATTTATATATATATATATATATATATATATAATATATATATATTTTATATATATATATATATATATACACACACACACACACACACTGACGTCGAATAAACTTCGACGTCAGTGTCACTTTTCGTTCACAAGTTTGTCTGGCTGGTCCACTTTACTGAAGGTTACGGCTGTTCCCTGTTCTGTTGTTTTGTTTCTTCGATGTATTGCATTAACGTTTTATGTATAAGCTATGTATATGCTAGTTACGCCAGCCTCACAATCTGATAGGGCCTTACAACATTTTTTTCTTTACAATATTGCAATAATTTTCTTTTCGTATATATATATATATATATATATATATATATATATATATATATATATATATATATATATATATATATATATATATATATATAATGCATTGCATTTACGTTTTCATTGCGAGAAAGAGAATGCTCGTGACATAGCTTGTAGCCCTATCTATGGTAGTTGTGTTAGACCCAGTTTCTTCACGTTTTTGGAGTGTTAAAAGCGTTGGAGTGCTGAAATTTACAAGACGCGATATCAACGCCATTGCTGAACTCCCCCGTAGCCTTGTACGAAGGTCACGCGGCTCGGGAACTACCAATCAGAAGTGAGCTAGTGTGTATATGGGTGGGGTCTGGGGAGACTAACGTCGAGCTAACCGTTTTCTGAAATTATTTAAAACGGCAAGGGTCTCGGGGATTTATCTAGTTCAGGTCCTGCTCATGATGCTAGAGGTCCCCCCCCCCCCTTCCGCCTCCAAGTTGCGGCGCTCCTGCTAGTAACAGCTTGCTCTGCTTCTCAACACAAGGCTCATGCCTTGCAGACTGAGACCAGCGCTGTTGGTGTATGTCTTCGCCGGCCTAAGCTGGTGTTTAATTAATTGTCTATTCCCCCACGTGTTCCCAGCTTGCTCTGCAATTTTCACGTTGTTTTTTAGGGGTCCCTTTACCATAAATATTTAGCCCCCGGGGCCGGCTTGCTTTGGAGGGGGTGGGGGTAGGAGGGGGGGGGGGGCCTCGGTTTAATTTACGGGTATTTGTAGGAACTGGCGTACGCCGCAGTGTTTATTACAACTGTTGCGTTTGTGTGGTAAATTATCGCAGTCGGTGAAGGTTGGCTGTTCTGAAATCTATCAGGGATTGAAAGCTTTTGTGCTCGCACTGGAGATGATCTCTGTGTGTGTATGTGAGTGTGGATGTGTTGTTTCACTTTCATAGAGTTTCAGCATAAAGCAGCTCACTCGCATGTGTATGTTTGTGTTAGCTTTCACAGCTTAGAGTTTCAGCCCGACTCGGGGTTTCAGCGTGAAGCATTATGTCTGCTTGTGTCTGTGTGTGTGTTGTTTTATGGGTTAGAGTTTTAGCATGAAGCATCGTGTCATCGCATGTGAATATGTGTGTGTGTGTGTGTGTGTGTGTGTGTGTTAGACTTTCGTAGGTTAGAGTTTCAGCATGAAGCATGTGTCCGCGCGCGTGTGTATGTATGGTTGTGGTAGTTGTCTTGGTGGTAGTAGTGTCACTGATAGTTGTGGTAGTTGTCTTGGTGGTAGTAATGGCACTGATGGTTGTGGTAGTTGTCTTGGTGGTAGTAGTGGTACTGATGGTTGTGGTAGTTGTCTTGGTGGTAGTAGTGGCACTGATGGTTGTGGTAGTTGTCCTGGTGGTAGTAGTGGCACTGATGGTTGTGGTAGTTGTCTTGGTGGTAGTAGTGGTACTGATGGTTGTGGTAGTTGTCTTGGTGGTAGTAGTGGCACTGATGGTTGTGGTAGTTGTCCTGGTGGTAGTAGTGGCACTGATGGTTGTGGTAGTTGTCTTGGTGGTAGTAGTGGCACTGATGGTTGTGGTAGTTGTCTTGGTGGTAGTAGTGGCACTGATGGTTGTGGTAGTTGTCTTGGTGGTAGTAGTGGTACTGATGGTTGTGGTAGTTGTCTTGGTGGTAGTAGTGGCACTGATGGTTGTGGTAGTTGTCTTGGTGGTAGTAGTGGCACTGATGGTTGTGGTAGTTGTCTTGGTTATAGTAGTGGTACTGATAGTTGTGGTGATTGTCTTGGTGGTGGTTGTGGTACTGATGGTTGTGGTTATTGTCTTGGTGGTGGTTGTGGTACTGGTGGTTGTGGTTATTGTCTTGGTGGTGGTTGTGGTACTGGTGGTTGTGGTTATTGTCTTGGTGGTAGTAGTGGTACTGTGATGGTTGTGGTAGTTGTCTTGGTGATAGTAGTGGTACTGTGATGGTTGTGGTAGTTGTCTTGGTGGTATTAGTGGTACTGTGATGGTTGTGGTACTGATAGTTGTGGTGATTGTCTTGGTGGTGGTTGTGGTACTGGTGGTTGTGGTGATTGTCTTGGTGTTAGTAGTGGTACTGATGGTTGTGGTGATTGTCTTGGTGGTGGTTGTGGTACTGATGGTTGTGGTAGTTGTCTTGGTGGTAGTAGTGGTACTGATGGTTGTGGTGATTGTCTTGGTGTTAGTAGTGGTACTGATGGTTGTGGTAGTTGTCTTGTTGGTAGTAGTGGTACTGATGGTTGTGGTGATTGTCTTGGTGGTGGTTGTGGTACTGATGGTTGTGGTGATTGTCTTGGTGGTAGTAGTGGTACTGTTGGTTGTGGTGATTGTCTTGGTGGTATTAGTGGCACTGATAGATGTCGCAGTGGTCTTGGTGATCGTAGTAATAATGGTGACAATGACAGTAGTGGCAGTGGTAATTATGGTAACGATGACAGTATATTTCAAACATCCCCCACTAGACTTTGGGCCTAGCAAGCCGACACACCAAATTACTACTGCCAACAAACCCTGACCCTGTGCACGGCACTAGTTATCTAGTTAAAAACGAATTATATTCGCTGAAGAGACCCTAGCCAAGGGCAGAGGTTTTCAACCTGTATCAAAAGGGACAGGAGGTCTCAAGCAATGTGGAAACTAGGTTAACTTGTATTTGTAAGGACATTTTATATATATACTTTGGCCTTGATTTTCAACTTATCTTTTGCATGCACATCCGTTTCACAGATCTGACATTTTTTCTATCCAGACTGTTGGGGCCCTGCCTCTCAGGTAGATTTACTCCGACTTTGTAGGAAGCAGCCTAATTAACCGTCGCCTACCACGTGCCTGTTAGTGGGGACATTGTGTCTCTTCTGTGTTCTCAAAAATAGTGCTTGGGAACCCTCACAGGAATTTTTCAGTTTAGTTATAAATAAAAAGATTTTTTTTTTAAATTCAGCTGCCATTTTCTGGCCGTTACCTTTGTAATTTAACAGTCATAAAAACAAAATATCACTACTAGCCTGATGCGGAGAGTGATTTGCGTTATGCTTTGACCAGAATCAGAACAAAAACAGAAGATATCCTCAACACAAAATAGTGTTAACCATCACACTGATATTTGGACACTAAATTGACAGTTTTTTTGTTTTCCTCATATTATTTTACACATTTTGATTTATGTAGATGTTTTTCTCCAAGTCCTTGTTAATAGTTATTGAGATTTTTTTTTTTAAAGTCCTCCTATTTCTAATAGCAGTTGTTTTTATTTAAGTTGTGGGCTGTGACATGGAGGTCGATGCCACATATTGAAAGGGACGCTACCTGATAAAGGTTGAAAACCACTGGCCTAGGGAAAACAGGGAAGAGGTGGTTATGCGACAATGCACGGGACTGTCATCCTTGTCGATCGTTCAGCCCATCGCTAGGACGAGTATGTGTGGCACTATAATTAAGATGGCGCTTCAGTTACCGGATGGAGAATGGCTCCACTGCTGCATTAGTCCATAGGGGGCGCTGTCACGCCATGCAGACTTGTCACTGGTCAGAGCCAGGGTGATTGAGCTTGTCACGCCATTGTCTGTAGTTAAAGTGAACAACCCCCTGCCCCCTTCCCAACTCTAAAAAAAAAAAAAAAAAAACCAGGATCGAGCACTTTGTGCATCCCTGCTTGTGTAATTCATTTAGTACGTAAGTTTTTTTTGTAGTTTGCCTTGTGTGCACATGTAAAGTACACAGTACACATAAATTTTGCACCACTGCAGCTTGTTATTTATAGGTACAGTGGTATGCGGTTAAAGGGAGAGATGAGGATCGAGTACTTTGTGCATCCTTGCTTATGCAAATCATTTAGTCCATAAGACCGAATTCTATTTTGTAATGCGGAACTTCACGTACATGCATCAATAAAGTCATCATCATCATCAAATGCTTTGCCAGCTGGCGTATGCGTTCATGCATCTACACAAATCTCGGTCTTTGTTAATATGGATCAGTTTCACTGATGATTTTTCTTCATGCTACTGTCTTAAGCCATCCGCCATAACTTCTCTTGGTCTGCCTTTTCTTTTACTGATCTTTCCAGTCGTCACGATATTCTCCAGTGCTATTTTCTCGTCACATGACTGAAGAATTTTGCTTGTCACCTTCTCATGGTTGTTTATAATGTTTTTTTTTTTTTATCAGCCATATCTAAGCAATCGTTGTTGGCTTTCCAAGGTATTCTCAACATTCTTCTTAAGACGCACATTTCAGTTGCCTCCAAACTCTTCCTTATTTGTTTGTTCACATTCGATGATTCACTACCATACAACAGAATGGACTCGATGGAACATTTCAATACTCGTTTTCTGATTTTTAATGAGAGTGAAGTATTACATAAGATACTTTTCATCTTCTGAAAAGCTGCCTTAGCCTGGCCAGTTCTGCTCTTAATTTCTGTCACACATCGTCCACCTGATGTTATGTATATGTCCCCAAGTTCTTGCATTTATTGACTTGGTTAAGCATTTTCCCTCCTATTGCTATGTCTTTTTTGAAGTTATCTTCTACTTTGAAATAACCAATGTTTCTGTTTTCTTGACATTCAAGAAAAGTCCTTAATTTTTTTATTTTTTTGGTGGAAAAAAGGGGGAGGGGGTGGGGACTTTCTAGTACTACATTGTCTTATTGTTGTTGTAGGTAAAGTACAAAAAAGAAGGTAAAGTACAAAAAAGAAGGTAAAGTACAAAAAAGAAGGTAAAGTACAAAAAAGAAGGTAAAGTACAGAAAAGAAGGTAAAGTACAAAAAAGAAGGTAAAGTACAAAAAAGAAGGTAAAGTACAAAAAAGAAGGTAAAGTACAAAAAAGAAGGTAAAGTACAAAAAAAAATTTTTTTTTTTTTTAATTGCGTTTACGCGCAGTAATCTGCAAATAAGTGAAAGACCAAAAAACAATACCAAAAAAAAAAAAAAAACAGGGGGTCTACTTTGTGCATCCAAGCAGGTAAAATTCAGTGTAATGTTTTCTTACGTGTGTAGTTTGGTTTTTGTCGCCTTGACTGACTGACCTTTTACCCTCCCATGACATCACACTGAGCGATAAACACCCGGTGACACAAAGTGCCACCAATCGGATGTGGAATCACCAGTCGAGACGACCCAGAAACCCCGTTTAACCGTTAGGTTATATTAGGACCCCCGGCAACAACCAAGGCGGGGCATCAAAACAAGGAATAATTCTCTCACATGGGGACGGAGAAAAACAACATTGTGTGTGCTTATAAGTGAGCAAGTAAATTTCACTACACCAGGACATCACACAGAGCAATAAACACCCAGTGATACAAAGTGTTACCATGCGGATGAGGATCACCCGTGGAAAGGTCCCGGAAACCGCGTTCAACCGATGACGAAGATTACTGTGTGGGCTTGTAAAGTACAAAGTAAACATAAATGAGCCTCCATTACAAGTTATCACGTCATTGTCTTCTTTCTCTTCTTCCCGTCCTCTTTCCCCACTTCGGATCTCAAGAGAGATGCAAATTTCTGCTTCTTTTGTTCTTCTTGTCGCTTGGACCATAGACATACCGTGCCGTTGCAGAGTTTCTATGATGTTATCTTTCCGTCTTGTTCCTGGTCTGCCTTGTGCTCTATATCTTTTTTACTATTACTTCCCTTGAAAAAGCAATTTGTAAAAATTATATTTCATTGTTATCGTCCTTGAAACCACATATCTATGTGTGTCTGAGACAATACATTTGTAAGTCTCCCAAAATGTTAAATACGGATGTTGGTATTACATGGGATGTCTCAGATTCACTTGGAGCAATGACTAAATCGGTGGAGACAAAGATGAAGTAGAATACGAATGTTAAATACAGGGTTTCAATTAGACCCTTATTTCCACTAGACCTACATTTGTTTGTTTGTTTTAGTATCCAGAAGCCATAAGTTGTTAACCCTTAGGCTCGGTATTGTGGATATCGCAATCTTTCGGCCTTGATTCCATTGTAAATACCGCAAATCTGGGAGATATGTGGCTTTTCTGCCTACCCCCAGGAGTGAACCCGGACCACAAGGAGTTCGTCACCCGGTCACCGCGCAATCCGGTTTAGCCAACTACGCTAGAGAGCCGGGCACTAGACCTACATATAGGGCATCGATAAAGACCTAGATCAGGTTTCACTATGACGGGCGAAGCACGGCAACTAAATCTAGCTCGTCTATCAAATATAGAACCAGCACTGTATTCTCATTATGTTGAATGTTGAATTAGGAATCGACATCATAGCACTCGGGACACTCACATAAGCGCTCCGGTCACATCTTTAGCAGCAATCGAAGAGTTCCAGTTCCGATGGTACTAGTAACTGTCTGATTGTATATCCGTCTCACCTTTCACTTAAGTGTTAAGCGTCGGCTAAATCAACTGGTAACACCTGTCAGCGCCATTCTCCTCATAATGCAAGTATCTATCTGTCCCTCCGCACTGTTCATTCGCTCCCTAAGAGCCTTTACAACATCTAACTTTTCATACATCAGTTTACCAACAAGTGGTGCAGAACCGACCAGTCTATCTACTGCATATTTTCCCAACACACCGGAATTACCTGGAGAAAATATCCAAAGGATGCTAACTACCCAGGACCTCTGATGTGATGCTTGCCACTCTGCAGGGAGCATGTCTGTCTCCACTTTTCGCAGCACAACTGATTGTCCAATCAGTCGTGACTTACCATTCTAAAGTAAGCAAATATTTCTTCCCCTATCTACTTTTCACAAAGATGTCTATAAAACAACAACACACAACGTTAAAACATATTGTAATCTTGTCATTCCTAACTGGTAAGTTTCTTTTTGTCATGAAGAAAATAGAAGCCGCGATGAGGACACGACTAAACTTGGAAGTTTTAATGAATAAATTAAACCCGAAGAATAGAACAGAGGAGAAATGAAGTGATGGAGAAAATTACGAGACAACCAGGAGGAAAATGTCTGGGCGACACTAATGAAAGAGAAAATTGGAATTAGTGGGAAAATAGGAACGCGTCCCAGAATTCTTGGTTGAGGAAGTTGGACAATGAGGGGGGATAACTCACGCAACAATGAACAATCACAGAGGCGCTTTCTGAAAAACAAAACAAAATAGAATAGACGTAAGAATAGAACGTATAAGAGGAGATAAAAAGGGAGATACCGAATAAAGGGATAAAAAAGATGTCTGAAAATTCAGTGAAAGAAGGAAGTTTAGAGGCAATTCTTTGATGTTTTTAGAAACGGTTGGATTACTTCAGCGTATGCTTACATATGACAGTACTGACTGATACTATTTGTTGCTAGGACTGCAAGGTTACTCACCAGGCTATTATGGCCGTTAAGGGTGCTCTATTTGCTACTTCTTTGGATTTTAAACAGGGTAACCGGATTTCCTTCTATCCATATTGAAAGTTTATAAACTCAGATTGGTCAAATTATCAGGTATCATCAGCTCGGCAGAAAAAGAAAATGAAGGAACAAGATGATGGTACAGAAACAGACAAAGATTGACAGACATTAGGTCTTAGTCTAGATAAACGGGGAAACATGTTTCTCAATAGATGACCTTCATCTACGTCCCGTTCACTGACAGTAAACTCCTGTGGAAAGTTTTGGTTTTCGTGAAAGATTATTGTCTTGATCAAGAACTTCAGATGTCCACGAACACCCGTTTTTAAAGATCTGGCTCCCCCGTGTGGGTTCCGGGGCCCCATTGTGGGTAAAACAAGAATAGACCCACTGCCTCCCCAAAAGCATGTCGTAAGAGTCGACTAATTGGGGAGCTTCCTTTGAAGTCGGAGTGCATCTGCCGGAGAGGCAAGGAACCGACAGTCTGTATTCAAGAGAATGAGATCTGTAAAACTGATGCACACGCAACACTCAGGTTCTGGAGCAGGACTGCAGTTCAGTAGTGGACGAGCAACCAGAACCTTCCGCCAGAGTGTACAGCTGGTGAACGCGAAGAAGAAGCAGAAGAAAGATCTGGCTCATTTGTACGCAGAAGGTTGGTTGCTTGCCTCTCAGACAGATGCACTTCGAGTTCAAAGGAGTGGAAAGACGATAAAAGGAAGACAGACAAAAGACATTGACGGTGGGCAGAGGGTCTGGACGATTTTCTACTTTAGGCGAAATTCGTATTCCTTTGCAACTGGCACCATAAGTGTAGGAAGTTATCATTGGGTGATGAGGACACAGCACGTATGGAAATTACCAAACTAGTATTTATGGGTAGAGGAACATCGTTGGTTACCTGGTAACCATATGGAAATTCTCATGTGCAGTGATGCCAGTTCATTCATTCATTCATGCATTCATTTATTGGTTCATTCATTCAAGACATTTGCAGGCAGTTAATACTGAGGCAAATTTGAGGCAGATTTGACTATAGGTGAACAGAAAAACAAACAGACATTCAGATAGATAAACTGTCGCGATGATTATGGGGTTGTCGCTGGAGCTATTGAAGGTCCCACTTTATTCTACGTTTTCAGCATACAAACAATCCCTCTGCCGAGAGCGGCCGAGCAAAAAAAAGACATAGAACCCAGTGCAATCAACAGTATCCCATGGCCCTATAACTTCCTATGCAATGATTAGATAGCATTCAAAGATCTCCCAACGAGTTTTAAGTTTGAACAACGGATCACCATCATGGCACACGGGTAGTGACCCATAAGTGCTCTTTTCTTCTTTCAACTTAAGTCTGAGTCCAAAGAAACTCAGCACAGTGTACAGCCTCTGTAGCACTGGCGAGGATCTTGAAATACTCTAAGTAGACTGTTAATTGCAATTTTTTGCCCGGGAAGCTCCGTTAGGCTACTCTTTTCCATTTCCAACTACCAAGCGGTTTTTTTTTTTTTACGTGCACAACAATGCACACGAGCGTCTGATCTCACTACCCAGAGACCAGGGGGAATTACTAGGAGTCCAAGTCCACGTGAAAAAATCCTATCTTTTACCGGGGATTGAACCCGTAAACTCTAGCACTAGAGGCGGACATCATTCGTTGGACCACGCAGCCTTCCCTGACCATTTAAAAAACATACCCCCCCCCCTCCCCCCCCTCCTTTTTTTTGCTTTTGGGATACTGAAATGACGAAGGTACAGACAAAATATTGCAGAATTTATTGCATAGCGTCTTTCGCAAACTTCCAGCATTTCCAGTCAACGCCTGTGGCTTAGGAGTTGCAAACGAGCTTCATAATTCCGAGATCCTGGATGCGATGCCGGCTGCCGGTGATATGGCAGCAAACTGCCTAGCGTTTGGTCGCGACAGTGGTACCATTTGTATCAAGAGCTGATAGTGTAGAAGCAAAGGCCAATTACTAACGGTATAATTGTCTAGGAAAATGACTTACAGCTTTAAACAAAATCCTGAAGTTGGTTCTGCAACGACAAGTAAAGGATTCGCGGCTAACCCCCCCCCCCCCCTCTCTTCAGATAACATGATAAAGAAGGGGAGAGAGGAGGGGGGATAGGAAAGGGAGAGGGAGCATATGTCTAAACCTTGCCTAAAGTTGTATTCAACATCACCATCAGAAGAAAAAGACTCCCGAACTGCAATACTGAGCAAATGCTGCTAGATGGTTGTGAATCTTTGAATGTGACTATGAATAAACATCAATTAGGGAGAACTTTGAGGACGTGTAGATGTGGTTTCCAAGACGCATAATAAAATATTGTGCACAACCATAGTGATTATCAAAGCCTGGAAATAAATAGCAAAATCAGAAAATTATGTATGACTATAAGGGAGTCGCTGTGGCGTTGGCGGCTAGACGCCCGCCTGCGGATGGGAAGGTCATGGATTCGCGTCCGGACGGAGTCGGACTTTTTGTTGTTTTTAATAACCTTGACTCCCCAGGTCGACCCAGTTTTGAGTGGGAACTAGGTGCAGTCCTGGGAAGTAAAGGCGGCTAGCGTAATGCTGACCACATCATCCACAATGTCCCGATTGGTCTATACAAATATAGGTCTAGCCCTATATTCCCAAATACGTCCAAAGGCGCAGGAAAAGGAACGTTACTTTTACTTTATAAACTATAAGAATGGAGCTGTCATTGTTCTTCAGCCATGTGATGAGAGGAGAGACATTGGAGAACATCGTACGAGAAGCAGAGGCAGATTAAGGACCGAGATTTCTGTAGACCTATGACGACGATGATAATGACAACGACGAAGATGATGACGACGATGACGACGACGAAGATGATGATGACTATGCTGACGATGACGACAGTGATAATGATGATTGTAACTATCTTAATAAAGGTTAAAATGGGATTACTTGACAGAATATATAAAGCCATTATTGCACACCTGCAAACAGCGGGGAGTAGAGAGTGAGAAGCAACAACGAAATTCATAATCTGTTTAAATCACCTTTGATCACTGGTATCATGAGAGCTAATAGACTGAAATGGCTTTGGCATAATGAGAGAATGTCAGAGGACAGAGAGCTAAAGACTGTATTCACAAGGAATCTGAATGGTCGTTGACCACGAAGACAAGCTAGATATTGTGAGGGCCCTTTGGGAAACGAGTGAGCAGTGCGGAGGCGCAGATAGATCATTATGGTCTGAGGAGGATGGCACTGTGAGGAGTTACCAGGGGATTTTGCCGACGCTCAACACTCAGAGGAAGGATAAGACGGATATACAATCGTACGGTTACTGGTACCATCGGATTTGGAATTCTTCGCTTGCTGCTGAACATAGGGACGGAGTAGTTATGGGAGTGTCCCGAGTGCTGTGATGGCGATTCGTAATTCCACATTCAACCTACACTTATAGTTAGTTGAATATTCTTTACAGGACGTTGCAGAACCAAAAGCAGAATTTGTTTTTCTTTTGTCTGTGGTGGTTGTTTTAAAGCAAGGTTACGTTCAGTTGTTTGCCACTGCTACTAAACGGTCGGCTATCACTGTCGAAGCCAACGCAAGGCGATCTGCTGCCAAATCACCCACAGCTGAGATCGAACCTGCCACACCGACATCGTGAGGCGTGTTCACAAGGATTAAGCCACAGGACGCCTACAGTAATCCCCACTAACTATTGATCAATCCATTGCTTTTTCCTCTAACAATAAAGGTGCCGGTATTCACGCCAAATTTTACAAAAAGGTGCCGGTACTCACAACAAAGCTTTTATTGCAATACACCTAAAAAAAAACGATGCCTATAAAAGGTTGGCGTAACTGCATACTGTTGCCGAGAGCCAGAAAAAAAATCTCTGGATAATTCTATCATTAACCTACACTGACTTGATCCTTTCATTATAGCACTCCTATGACCCACAATTATGACTTCGATTTACTTCGTTTGCATTTCAGCATCAAATGAACTCTGCATAAAGCACGAACCCAAATCTCTCTCTCTCTCCCTCTCTCTCTCTCTTCCTCTCCCTCTCCCGACTCTCGCTCCCTTTCTTTCCCTCCCCCCCCCTCTCTCTCTCTCCCTCTGTTTCTCTCTCTCCCTCTGTTTCTCTCTCTCCCTCTCTCTCCCCCTCTCTCCCCCCTCTCTCTCTCTCTCTATCTTTCTTCCTCTCTCTCCCTGTCCATCTCTCACTCTCTCTCCCGTTCTCTCTCCCTCACTCTCTCTCTCTCTCCCCTCTCTCTCTCTTTCTTCTTTTCTCTCTCTCCCTCTCTCTCTCTCTCTCTCTCTCTCTCTCTCTCTCTCTCTCTGGGCAGAACTACCAACACACACACGCACTCACATCCCTGGGAAAGCACCAGAAAGAGACCTCCGAACATTCTCTGAGACACAATGATAATAAGAGGGGACAAACAGGGGATAAAGACGGTTACAATGGGACGACATAAAGATGTTACTTGCCAAACGTTTACAAGCGGGCACATCAAAGGTGGGATAATCACTCGGGATAATCTAATCTCGCGGCGCGAGAAGCTGAAAGGGCTTCCCTGACAGTGTACAACCAAACTGATAACTCGATTACCGGCGCGGCCATTGATGGTTCTGGCCGCTCAGATTTCCTATAAATTAATAGAAATGCCGTCACCATGTTTTTACCGATCGGGACAGTCATCGCTAGGGGCCATTTTCCCCCCTCTATTACTTTGCTGTCATTTTCTGTGGTTCTTGGGTTTAGTTGTGGTGCTTGAGTTTAGTTGTGTTGCTTGGGTTTAGTTGTGTTGTTTGGGTTTAGTTGTGGTGCTTTCTGTTGCAGGCTATTGTCTTTAGAAATACAGACGTAGAGGGAAGATGGAAGGACGGGGGGTGGGGGGGGGGGGGCGGGGAGGAGAGCGAGCGAGACAGATAGAGAAAGACAGCTATGGATAGACAGAGGTACAGAAAAACAGTAAGAAACAGGACTGAGACAGAAAGAGGGACCCGGAGAGACAGAAAGACAGGGGAAGAACGAGAGACCTACCCATTTTCCCTCATTTCTTTTCGGTCGTTTTCTGAGCCTTTTAGTTTACTCGGGACTCTTTCTGTCGCAGCCTATTGCGGTGTACATACAAACGTACAGGGGAGAGAAGGGGCCAACAGACAGAACAGAGGGAGAGACAAACACACAGACAGGCAGAGAGAATGTGCGAAAGACAGGGATCTAGCAACAATCCTCCTTCCGTTACTGCTCTCCTCCTGTCCTCTCTCTCTCTCTCCACCCCTCCATCCCATTTCTATTTATCTAGCTCTCTCTCTCTCTCTCTCTCTCTCTCTATATATATATATATATATATATATATATATATATATATATATATATATATATATATATATATATTGTTGTTTTAGTATCCAGAAGCCATGAGTTGTTAATCATTAGGCTCGGTATTATGGATATCGCAACCTTTCGGCCTTGATTCCATCGTAAATACCGTAAATCTGGGAGAAAATGTGGCTTTCCTGCCTCCCCCCGGGATTAAACCCGGACCACAAGTAGTTCGTCACCCGGTCTCCGCGCAATCCGGTTTAGCCAACTACGCTATAGAGCCGGGTATATATATATATATATATATATATATATATATATATATATATATATATATATATATATATATATAATATATATATATATACATATATGCAAGCATACATACTTAAGAACACACACGCATATATAAATACTAACACATGTAATCGTTAGGGTTATCTTTACCTGCTTACGCTTACACGTGCTATTTGATCACATCCCGCCATTACCCTGTTAACCTTTTGAAGAAATTGTAACTGGGGCACCCGTAACAGCTACATCAGCCTTGGTATTTCAAATTTAATTCACCCCCGTGTGGGTTCCGGGGCCCTATTGTAGGGAAAACAACAATAGACCCACTGCCTCCCCAAAAGCATTTCGTAAGAGTCGACTAATTGGGGAGCTTTCTTTGAAGTCGGGGTGCATCTGCCTGAGAGGCAAGGAACCAGCAGTCTGCATTTAATTGAATCAGATCTGCAAAACTGATGCACACGCAACACTCAGGTTCTGTAGCAGGACTGCAGTCCAGAAGTGGGCGAACAACCACAACTTTACGCCAGAGTGTACAGCTGGTGAACGCGAAGAAGAAGAAGAAGAAATTTAATTCACCCCCAAAAAACCTGGTATCTATATTAAGGATAAATATTTAGCTCGGCTTTGAGTAAACGTTATGGTTTAGGTTAGGGTTTGTGAAAAGAATTAGTTTTGGTTAGTAACACACCATTTATATTTTTGAAAAATACGACGTAAACCGCAAAAGAAAACAACGTTTGGTGTGTTTGTACTAGTCTTGGAACTCCCGGATTTCCTTTGTTTGGGGTAAATTAAAATTGAAGTACCATAGCATTCTATAAACTGCGGCTCTCTGTGGGTAAGGATATGTGTATAATGCAAGGGTGAAGCAGGGACACGTTTGTAAGTCTTATTCCAGACGATCCGATTATAGATGATGGACACGTCGCTACACCAGTTCGATTATTTATTTCTCCAAGTCCGAGTTCGTCCTGTCGCCGTTTCGGAGATGGTCATTTCAGATATGGCTGCGGGGCGCCAGACTGGACATGTAATTACAGCACCGAGATGTGAGGTTGTCAAGTGGGGGTGGGGTGGGGGGGGGGTATGAGTGAGGGAGGGATAGATGATGTGTGTTTTAGTTTATATACAGCAAAAATTTTGATAACGGGATGACAAATGGGCATGCATGATACATTTACACACACATATTTTAGATAGACAGATATAGAGAGAAATAGTGGGAGGCATGAAGAGTGATACGAAGAATGATATAAAGAGAGATATAACGAGAATGAGAGAGACATAAATAAATATAGAACGTGAGACAGAAGGGGAGAAACGAGAGAAGAGAGACGAAGAATCCAACTGCACGATAGCTTTTATCAAGGCTACTGATAATGTAAAACGGGATGTACTGTGGAAAACGGTAGGAATCTAGCAGATCGTTTCTATAAATTTCTTGCGGATATTCCTAACAAGGCTCAATCGTATCCATCCATTTTAACAGTTCTGACTAACAATGCGAAAGTGATATTCCACTTACTGCTATTAAATCTTGCTCCGGTGACCAAACTACTTGCTACGGCTTAGAAAATTGATTCATTCGCAGTTTAGAGGTTCACAGTGCTAAAGGCATCAATATTCGAAATAGATTTTAAAATGTAATTTAATTTAGCTGATTCCTACTTCTCCTCTTTTTTTAATACACCTTCTTGCTTATTTCGTTTATAATATAGAAGCTTTGTTATTTTCAGAAACTCTCTTCAACCACTAACAGTATAAACTAGTTATATTAGGACATATTTTAGTTACGATTCAACCTTCTTTGCTGTGGTTTAACTGTCTCGCTAGAATATAAATATTCTGACCTTCATCAGCAGTTCATAAACAGTAATTGTTTGATTTCTCAGTTCAAATGAGTCTGAAACCTAGAGGTCGAGATAATGATATCCGGTGGCTACCATTTTCATGTCGGTAGCCCGCCGAGAACACACAAGGAGGAAACTCCGCAACTCTAGCAACTACCACCTAGCCTCCGAAACACTTCTGATCGTGAACTGGAAGATGGAGTCCATTCACAGTTCAAAATCTTTAGAGCGCCAGAGAAATGCGTTACTGAAACCCCCCCCCCCCCCCCTCTCCCTCCCCCCAACCAACTACCCCGCCTGTTAATTAACTACTTCTTGGCTTTCCGATGCCCATTGTGAGACTAAAAAAAAACCCACTGCTGACTTGTCATGCATGTCGTGAAAGTAGATCTAAATGAGGGTCGAGAAATCAACTGCCTACACATAAGTAAGTCAGATCTGTAAACTGTATGCGCATGCAAAACTAAAGTTCTGGGGGCAAAAAACAAAGTCTGAAGAAGACGAACAACTAAAACTTTACGCCGAATTTACAGCCAGTAAAATGCGACGGATA
>CAJHNH020000121.1:252500-280000 GCA_905116865.2 Candidula unifasciata | reverse complement strand
TCTGAAAACTGGCTCTTTGTATCTCCGGATGTCAAACTTTCAGACTGGCCACACACACGCACACACACACACACACACATACAACAAGATGCACACAGACTCACAAACACACCATCACACACATGCACACACACACACACACACACACACACACACACACACACACACAAAGGCTGCTACATAATCTTAGGGTGTTGCAAATTAATTAACCTGTAGTTTAATGTATGTATAAATTGACTCGATAACAATAGTGAGCACAGACCGGACCGTGGACCGGCCTAACAAAACGGGAATTTCCGTAGACCTGTTCGGCCTCACAGCCAGTCCGGCCGTGTTTCAGGTTACAACCCTAAAGGGTGGGGGTTAGAAAAAGGGGCAGCAGAGTTTCAGCTTTCATACATTTCAATATTCATATGAACACTCATCATCATGATAATATAACAGGTACTTTGGAAAACGTCGCTCTCATCAATGCACGTCTGAAAGCTACTCTGCCCTCTGACGACTTTCTCGCCTCATGAATCTTAATGTTCAAGGTGTCCTTGATATACTGTCTTTAAATTCGCGTTGGTCGACGCATGTTTGTTTTTCCTTCGCGAACCATAACCTTTATTACTTTCATCTGTCTGGCTATTTTGATGATGGGGTGGGGTGGGGGGGGGGGGAGATATACTCAAGCAAGGAGCATCCCCAAAGGAGGAACTTTGGGTTATAATTGTGATTAAGTTTATTTGGGCCATATATTATGGCTTAGTATTGCACGCCACTAAGTAGCCCCGAAAAGGACTCTTGCAGTGTTGATGTGATCAAGAGAGACGGACCCAAAAACTGTTCTAACCGACGACGAAGTCGTCTACCGGCCAGCCAATAGGCCACAAGGTCGCCGATGATGTTACTCTCCCCAAGATTACCACTAATGGATACATTGTTAATGTATTATTTAAACATGTGAAACATGTTTGACAAATGTGTGAGCTAGAAGATAGATAAGAGAAGCTATGAAGTAAGGGACACACAAGAAGACATAGTCTATGATGTCACAACGAACACACTTGTATTTCAGTCAGTCAGTCAGTAGCATGTCCTTTGCAGAACCATGCTCCCATAACAACCCTCCGGGAAATTTCTGGATCACAAGCAAGATGTTCCGCGCCCGATACATCCATTTAGAGATCATCCGCCACATCCTGCACCCATGTTCTCTTTGGTCTCCCTCTTCATCTCTTCCCAGGAATTGTATTTAGTTTGCGAAATTCCCCGTGTGGGTTCTGTGGCTCTATTGTGGGGAAAACTGAACCAGAACAGATCCCTTGCCTCCCCAACAAGCATGTCGTAAGAGTCAGATTTCCGTCGAAGTTCGTCTACCTGAAAAGCAAGGGACCAACAGTCTGCATGCAAATAATCAAATCCGTAAAACGGACGATGAAAAAGAAGTTTATGAAATTAACACAACAGATTCGGCTGCTAAGTGTGCAGGAAATTCGAGATTTGGAGACTCAGAACTGTTCCAGACTTTGGAAAGAACAAATCCTGAAAAATTGTTGTCCATATGCAGTAGGCAGATCTCAGGTCCGGCCAGTTGGCATTCCCATGAAAGTCAAGCTGTATGGCTCAGTGAAGGACAGGAGTTAAACTACAGTCTTTACACAGGCAGGCGCTTTTCTCATCTGAAAACCACTTACAGGGAGAAACGAGGGGGCTGAGTGGTCTCAAGGTATGGTGTCCGCCTCGAGTGCTGGAGGTCCCGTGAGGGCTGGAATTTTTTCTCGTTGACTTCTAGTAATTTCTCCTGGTCTCTGGGTAGTGAGATCAGACGCCCGTGTGTATTCTTGCGTACGTAAAAAACATCCATTTGCAGTTGGAAATCGAAAAGAGTAGCCTATCGGTGCTGCCCAGCAAAATTTGGAGTTAAAAATTTTACCTATAGTATTTCAAAATCCTCGCCGATGCAAAGGAGTTCGTGCACTGTGATGAGATTCTTCAGACTCAGGCTTAAGTTAGACGTAGAACAGAGCACTTATGGGTTACACTCGTGTGCCATGATGTTGATCCGTCGAAATAACACAAACATAAACGAAAAGAAGAAGACGATGAACACAAAACTGTACTATAATACAGCTATAGATCATTGAACATTTATTGTTTTAACAATTTTCCACGGTTGAATATAGACATAAACTTATTCCTATACTTGGAACTCATAATTAAATATACGAATATATTCACAGAAGCGTTAAAGGACTCTAAACAGAAGAAGACAGTTGCGAAAGCCAGCAGTAGATTACGGTACATACCAACCATAGTGAACTCCCCATAGGACAACATTCCCAGCAGGCTCATTGATATAGGCAGGTAGCTGGCAATGAATATAACCGATATTATGACAACAAGCTTCACTGTTTTCTGGTCTCTGTTGCTAATTGAAGTGTTGTTAGACGAGCTCGATGTTGTCTGTCGCCATTTCGATTTCTGTTGAAGGGTTTGAACCAAGCCTAAGGTGGAGATAGTGACCACGACAAAGGCCAGAAGCTGGGTGAAGGTGGAGAACATTATCGCAGCGTTTTCGATATTTTGTCCGTTTGTGTAGTAAACTAAACCAATAGTGGTCATATTTGTTGCCCAGTTCAGTGTTGGGCCCAAACCGGCACCGAAGTAGGTGGGAATGACGCCCACCGTCGAAATGATGAAGATAGACACCACGATGTTGATCCTTCTTCTGGGAGTGATGATACTCTTGATTTTCAAAGGTAAGGCAACGCAGAGATGCCTCTCCAGAGTTATGAACGCTGTCAATAGACTAGATATCCGACTGAAGCAGACGTGTGGCCATCCAGCAGTAAGATGTTGTATGCCTTGAAAATTCAGATGGCTGTATTGTTGGGCTAGCAAAGGGTTGTTGCAGATGCTGATCCAGATCATTGGCAGTAGGGATCCGGTATCTGCGATGGCCAACCCCAAGAGGGAAATATTTAAAGGATCTTTAAACCCAAGCTGGATAAAGACGATGATGTTGATAATATTAAAGACAACGCCCAGAGAACTGATGGAGCCTGTTAGAATGACAAAGTTGATAAAGGACAGTTGGGCCAGAACTTCATCGCTGACGATGTAATCGTGTCGTTTCTCCACTTGAACCTCTTTTGTGTGGTTGCTCTGCTGGACTATCATATCTTCCATATTGCTCCACCTTTTCTGTAGTAATGATCTTATCAGAAGATCTTTGCTTCTTCTCACTCTCAGAAATTAATAGGACATTGTGCATTCATTATTTCGTGTTATCTTTGTTTAACAAAGAACAAGTGTCTATGGCTTATTAGTTATGGGCGGTGTTTTATAATTCCGATTCAGTGGCATATGTTTTGATAGTAGAGCACTTTGCGTTGTTTTGGACAATGGTATAAGCGTTGACCGTTGAAAGGAAAACGAAAAACTACTTGGCGTAATTTAACCCAGTGAAACCAGGAACAGTCAACAAATACTGGTTGGTTTCTGAGGTACTGTAAGGGATATGCAACTGCTTTTTTTTTTTTCAAATGTCCTCGTAGATCAGTGGTTGTGACTTAGCGTGGTCTTCCTTTTTGTTTCTTCGGGTTCAGCTCCTTCGGAAGTTCCCGACTGCCGTGGCTGAGCCTGGTTGTAGTTAGACGCCAGCATGGACGCGCGCAGTTCTACGTGTTAGTATTTCTCTCTGATAAGTCCTGCAGAAATACAAATATACAAACAATATACAGGCACTCATTTTAACAAGTGTATACATGAGATGATCATAAAATACTGGGAGCCAGCGGTGGTGTAGCAGCTAGACTCTGGCCGGCTGGGCAGAAGGTCTTGGCTTCAAATCCGCCCCGAGTCGGATTTTTTTCCCTGCCAAATTAAACTTGGCTCCCCGGTGGGCCAAGCATAAAGTGAGTGCTAGATAATGCGCTGAAAAGTAACAAATTGCATGATGATGACCACATCACCCATAAAGTCTGACTGGTCTATAAAAATTTGAATCTAGCATCGGATACCCGATGTTTCTCTGCAGAGAAAGGGTCCTTGATGTACTTACTTTCTGTTTCTTGTCCATATTCTGCTGTGTGCCGCAAGTTCACAGATGGTCAGTTTCTTGTCCATATCCTGCTGTGTGCCGCAAATGTCACAGATGGTCAGTTTCTTGTCAATATCCTGCTGTGTGCCGCAAAGGTCACAGATGGTCAGTTTTTTGTCAATATCCTGCTGTGTGCCGCAAAAGTCACAGATGGTCAGTTTCTTGTCAATATCCTGCTGTGTGCCGCAATTTCACAGATGGTCAGTTTCTTGTCAATATCTTGCTGTGTGCCGCAAGTTCACAGATGGTCAGTTTCTTGTCCATATCCTGCTGTGTGCCGCAAGTTCACAGATGGTCAGTTTCTTGTCAATATCCTGCTGTGTGCCGCAAGTTCACAGATGGTCAGTTTCTTGTCCATATCCTGCTGTGTGCCGCAAAGGTCACAGATGGTCAGTTTCTCGTCAATATCCTGCTGTGTGCCGCAAGTTTGCAGATGGTCAGTTTCTTGTCAATATCCTGCTGTGTGCCGCAAGGTCACAGATGGTCAGTTTCCGAGCTCATGCAAGCTCCGTTGCCCAGGATGCTGTGATGTTGCGGAGTTATCAATGGTCATATCAGTCCACACTCTTCTTGGTCATTCCCTAGCTCTTAGTGTTTGTACTTTCACGGTGTGCGCTGGCCTTGTTGGATTCATAGTCATTAAATGATCAACCCATTTCCGTCTTTGTTTTCAATGACTTTGATTATAGATGTGGTTTCAATAGTTCTTGTAATTTATTCGTTTCTCAATAAACTATTTTAGTTTGGTTCAGAGCCTTTCTCAAACATCACATTTCGCAGGTGGTCAGTTTTCTTTGGTGCTCTTTAGTCAATGTCCAAATCTGACTCTGATAGCACTAGGTTGTTATGAAGACTGCATTTATAATTTTTATTTTTGTCTTTACTGGTAATGCCGAGTGTTTCAAAACTGGAGTCATTTAATACCTGAATTTGCTGAAAAACCACATCATGTGAAAATGGACGCACTGTTTACCACGCCATCTTATTATTTACTGACTTACTTTACTAATCGATCGAAACCCACTGCAGGCTGCGTGGATTTTTGTCGTGGTATGGGACGTCGCAGGTCGACCCAGCCTAAAATGGGTACCAGGATGGGCTGTCATGGGAAAGTAAAGACAGCCGGCGAAATGCTGACCACATTACCCACAGAGTGCTGATGGTCTGTAAAATATGGGACGCTCTGCCGATATGCCCGATGCGCCGAAAGGCGTGAAGAGGGATCTTTACTTTACTTTACTAATCATTATAGACGGATTATGTTGAAGACTGTTTTCCTCGTGTGGGTTCCGGGCCACCACTGTGGGGGGGGGGGGGGGGAGACAATAACAGACCCACTGCCTGCCCGACAAGCATGTCGTGGGAGTCGACTAACTGGGGACTTCTTTCGAAGTCGGAGTGCATCTGCCTGGGCGGCAAGGAACAACCAACTGCACAAAAGGCAAGCAAGTAAAACAGATGTGCACGCAAAACTGAGGCCATAGCACAAAGCCAATGTCCAAATGCACGAACAACGAGGACTTTCTGCTGGAGCTTACAGCCGGTGAACAAAGAAGATGTGAAAGACAGACAAGGATGTTTAACAGTGAGAGAACTGAGGTCACCGCATCAGATGTTTTTCTGTCTGGATCTGTCTTTCCCAGCAAAGTATCGGGCAATAATTGTATACACATATAAAGGGGTGGTACCATATCAAGTATACCAGAAGGGGGAAACCCTTGAGGCCATAGAAACATTATGTACAATAATAACTGTCCTAATAATTTTCACGTCATTCCGCCGACAAGTCATCAACGTGGCTGCTTCGGGATACGTCAGTTAAGTGATTTTATGTGTTTGTTTTTTGTTTTTGTTTTAATTATGTATGCTGATGAAGTCTCTGTAACCGCAACGTTCACTTTTTCCCTTGTGTTTATTATATTGTGAAGCTCGCTGGTCTACTCTTCGTTCAGTTTTATATCTTTCCGTAATAATTTTCAGGACATCTCATCTGCATTTGGTCCGCACCCGGTAGCCAAATCATACCTGTGGTTCCTAGTGGAAACCAAAATTGGCTATGAAAGCACACAGGGCTAGAGAATGAGACTTTCAAGCGTGCCGCGAAGAGAGCGTTGTTCTGTAGACGACACGGTATGGACTATATGAAGAAGAAGAAATCGAAGCTCTATGTTTGCTGCTTACCTCGTCACAGACTCTGGCCAAATCTCCGGCACAGTTTGTGGCCAAATCTCCTGGACCAAGTGATGCGGTTGGTGCGATTATAAAACCGTACTGAAATCCTGCAACAATTGTGGTATATTCTCCTGACCACTCAACTGATAGATGAACTAACGAATATAGAACTATCATTGTCCACAATTGTTGTAATTAAAATTTAGGACTTATATGTATCACCTGGAAATAAATCTGAGGCCCGTAATCAGGTCTCTTTAGGCCGGGAGACTTCTGGAGGTAACTAATCAAAATTCAAAAATTACAAATAAAATACGGCCTCTTTGGTCAAAGACTCGGCCTGCGGTGAGCCCATTGTAAACCCTTATATGTACTACTACATCTGTGTGTAGTTGTTATTTATAAAGTTAACACACTTTAGAGTTTAAACAAAGAAAACCAAGAGAGATAAATATTGAAGAAAAATTTTAAAGATAATGTCTTGGAAAGGCCTAAAGAGGGATGTACAGAACAATTTAAGCGTAAATAAACTCACTCAATGGTTCCCTTATTGAATTTTACAAACGGCCATTAACATGTAACAATGTCTGTATTCTGACTGTTGATGTATTGTCACCAGCTAATTCCCAAGTAAAGTTATGAAGAAAACACCACTCCCGATGAAGGCAATGCAATCGCTACTGCTTCTTCTCTTTCGCCAGCTGAAAACTCCGGCAGAAAGTTTTGGTTGGTCGTCCACTTTTAGACTGGTTTTGTTTCTAGAGTTAAATTTTACAAGCACATCCGTTTGACAGATCTGGATTTGTACACGGACTGTTGGTTCCTCGCCTCTCAGACTCAGACTTCAACGAAAAACATCTTTAAGTAGTCACCTTCTGGGACATGCTTGTATTATGCTGTCCATTTATTCTGTTTCCCTTCAAACAGGTCCAAGGAGCCCACGCAGGTAAAATAATTTGTAATAAAACTATAGCCTAACATTCAGTGATCTACTATTTTAAAGCGAAGGTAACAACTCATTTCAAAGTAATCATTATAAGGTAGGTAGGTAGTTGTACCCCACCAGGACATCACACAAGCGATAAGCACTCGATGACACGAAGTGCCGCTATGCGGATGAGGTTTATTCTTGGAGAGGTCCCAGAAACCCCTTTCAGCCGTTAGGCCATATCCATGCCCTGGCTATATTCAGGACCCCCGGCAGAAGCCAGGGTGGGGCTTCAAATTAAAAAAAAAAAAAGTGCATCTTACATGACACGACTGTTTCATCTTTATAAGCTTATTAAACTACCGTAGATTGCAGCTTATTAGTCGAGTTTTCAAGCTTAAAAAATCTTTTAACAACTACAGGTCGACTAATCTTGTACTGCTGCTGCTGCTGCTGCTGCTGTTTCTGTTGCTACGACTGTTACTACAACAACTACTACGACTACTACCACAACCACTGCTACTACTACTGATGTTGCTGCTACTACTACTACAACTACTTCGACAACGACGACAACTCTGACGAGAAAAATTTATCAATAAACACAGTCATCAAGAAACAAATCTGGGTGCAGTAATCAGGTTACTGCTTTAGGCTAACAGACTGATAAG
This sequence comes from Candidula unifasciata, assembly GCA_905116865.2. Taxonomy (NCBI): domain Eukaryota; kingdom Metazoa; phylum Mollusca; class Gastropoda; order Stylommatophora; family Geomitridae; genus Candidula; species Candidula unifasciata. Next base: position 272,139 of record CAJHNH020000121.1, on the reverse strand, counting down.
TAATTCGAAAAAAAAGTGGAGATAATGTAATTGCTTAGATGTTGTTATTGAGTTAAATTTGAATTATCGTAATACTTTACTAAACTACAAATTGCCAAAATTAATTGTTTTTAATGCCAAAAGAGCGTTTCATTATAGATGTGACATAGATTTAACGTCAAGAAATACAGATTAGTTGAGCTGTTGGTGAATTCTACTGAGGGTAGAGAGGGCAGTCTCGATTACTGCAGTAGTTGTCACAACGATTAACTTATTATAAAGGAAAGTTTACAGAGATCTGATAATAGATTAATAATCGTCTGTAAATTATTGTTTATAGTATCGTACTTAAACTATACTTTGTATTATTTATTGATCTGCAAAATTTATGCATGCATGGGGCTGTGTGGAGAGAGGAGACAGAGGAAGCAAGAGGGGAACTTGTGTATGAGAGAAACTGAAAGAGACAGAGAGACAGAGACGAAATGCGGGAGAGGAGTAATCTAGACATCGTCCAGGATTAAGGAAATGAGTCATAATTAAGGCGTATTGAATATCACTCACTACTGATAATTTCGGAAATATATTGTGCTGAGGCAGCGTCGACTCCAGGGCAGGGGTTGTAAACAGCATTAATGTCCCTGCTCAGTAGTGAAGATCTACTGTTATACTTTAAAGCTAGTGCATTGACTACTAGACACTTTTCAAGTGTACACAATTTTAAATAGTAAAGTTTTTGAGATTTTGAGGTCTTGAACAACTGATTAACATCATGGCACACGGGTAGTAACCCATTAGTGCTCTGTTCTATTTCTAACTCAAGTCTGAGTCCGCAGTAGCTAAGCGAGTTCACGCAGTGCACGGGCTCCGTAACACCGGCGATGATCCTGAAATATTTGGGTAGATTTTTAACTCCAAACTTTGCCCTTTAGGCTATTCTTTTCGATTTTCAACTGCCAAGGGATTTTTTTTTACGTGCGCAACAATACACACGGGCGTCTGATCTCACTACTCAGAAACCAGGGGGAGTACTAGAAGTCCACGTGAACAGAAAAATCCCAGCCTTCACCGGAGCTTTAACCCGGTGACCTCTAGCCCAAAGACTGAAATGGTTTGGTCATTAATGAGAACGAATACAGTGATGCCAGTTACTAGAGCGTACAACATGAAAGTAGAAGCACCAATAGGCAGGGAACGACTAAGAACAATCTGGATTGAAGGAGTCACACGGACACATTGAGACTCCACAATATTACGGCATACCAAGCAACCGAGCGTGCCCTAGCTCGTATACCTATTACCTGTTAACCTGGAAAACCTAGCATTGCAAAGCACAATAGGGGCAACAGATGCAGATTTGACATTGATTTATAAACGATCGGCGTTCGGTAATAGCACTACTGAAGCCAACGCAAAGAAACCTTATACCAAAACGCCTGCGGCTGGATATAACCGGATATTTTGGAATTACAAATCACACTGGCAATCCTAAGCCCCAGGCACTCACACGATTTTGCCGTATGATTATTATTAGGAATCGGAGTAGCGGCACTTGCAGCATGCATTTAAGTCATCAGTCTCTCCCGGCATAAATGTAGAAACTGGTACCTCTTTTTGTGCTAACTGATTGGCTGCACGTCCCAACCTGTGACGTATGTGTTCATCATGACTAGTCGTTGGCTGTAGGATGTTTGTTTGATACACGGAATGTAAACATAACCTTCACCGCCCACCAAATAATGCACATAGTCTACGGAACACGTTATACTCTCATCACCTGTATAATCTGGAAGCCACCGTGGTATAACGGCTAGACGCTCGCCTGCAAATCGGAAAGTCGTGGGTTCGTGTCCTGACAGAACCGGATTTTGTTGTTGTTGAAGAAATAACATTTGTTCCTAGGTCCGCCCAGCCTTGAATGGGTATCAGGTAATGCTGGCCAAATCAGCCACCAAGGGCCGATTGGTCTATCAAATATATGTCTAGCCCTATATGCCCAATGCACCAAAAGGCGTGGAAAAGGTTCCTTTGTTTTTACTTACTTACCTGTATAATCCAAGAACAGAATGTCAAATGTAAAATACCAGTGTTTACAAGTTTACACATTTGGAATTTTTATTCATTTTGCTTTGAATTTATACTGGTAATTAATCCGGGCATTTTATTGTTTCTAGATTCATTTTATTCTGTGCAGGCATGAGAGAACACCAAAATGCAGCCAATAAAAAAATGCATTCAAACTATACTCACTATCTGGTATGTTCACAATGTGCATGCACACAAACCTGGCAGCGGGTCTTCCCGGAACGCACAAGTCCCTCGAGGATAATCCGGGGAATCATGTCCCATTAACGTGTAAAAACAGCTTCCAGATGTTGCAGATTAACTGCTTGTAGACTGTGCGCCCAAGCTCGTCCCACTGATGTTTACTACATGGGAAATATCTGTTTTCTGGCTAGGTAGGTAGTTGTATTCCTTCAGGACATAACACAAGTGACAAATAGCAGGTAACACAAAGTGCAACCATGTGGAGGAGGATCACCCGTGGAGAGGTCCCAGAAACCCGTTTCAGCCGTTAGACCATTTCTATGCCCCGGCTATATTCAGGGCCGCCTGCAAAAGCCAAAGTGCGTTTTAAGTAACAACAAAATTCCATCCCATAGAGGGTCGACATAACAGCTAGTCTAAACGGGCAGGCCAATTAACAGTCAATCTTCTGCTTCTGTTGATATTTCTGCTTAATGCCTGCGGTGTGCGCACATACATTGTCCTGCTGGAGAGGCTGCAAACTTGTGTAACTTAATGCAGGAGCAGTGCATTCAAAGCCTCATGGCGATATAACACAACATTGACATGTGTACTAATGACATGGAGAGGCAAACGAAGGTGACTGACTGACGTTCACCCCACCAGGACTTCACAACCGAGCGATAAACACCGCGTGACACCAAATGTCACCATTCGGACATTCATCACCCGGGCACCGCCTACAACCTCCGGAATAGGGCTTCAAAATAACGAAAAATTGCGTTACTTTTTGGGACTACCACGTGCTGTGGAACATTGCAGTCTGCAAAACTCCATTGTGTTACCAAATGTTTACATACGGCCATCAGGAAAGGACAGGTCAAATCTGATCTCTTCTGTGAATAGGATAGCCTTCAGCTGCAGTATACTTAAATATGACAATATATTTGTGTCAATTGCAAGCGCTGCTAGCGATGTCTGTGATTCACCTTTAACCCCAACATAAGGTTATCTTACAGTATGGCATGTATCTAAGGGTGGTCGCTTGACGGTCATTCGAGAGACTTGCCCAAGTTTACCAACTACTGTTGTTGCTATTTGACTCACTTGGAGAAAAAGATTCCTTCTGTGACTCAGCACTTAAAGAGGATATTAGCGGAGGGTTAGTTACTTGAGGTTGGTCACTCCCACGTCTGTCCCAGGCACTGCCTGTGGCTCTGTTGTTGTTGTTATCGATCCAGCGGCGCATGAGCTTTCGCCTTTTGGCCCAATGCCATGTAGTGGAATTTGCATGATTTCACAAGCTGTTCTTTTCCTCCGTACAAGGTGTTCCACTTGTCTGGTCTCGGAGGGAGTAGCGTTCTTCTTGTCTCACTGAGTTTTGGGCACTCAAAGAGATGGTGTTCAACAGTTTCATAGGGGTAGTTACATAGCTGGCACTCTGGGGAGTGTTGTGGCTGTATTCTGTTTAGGTGTCCATTGAGTGGAGTATGTTGCGTTCTAAGTCTGAAGATGGTGGCCTGGTCCCTTCTTGTTAGATGGTTAATGCTGTCATTAGGATCAGGGCCAGACATATGTCTATAAACCTCTCTTCCAGTGTCTCCCATGGCCCATCTGTTCAACCAAGTCTCTTTGTTTATAGCTCTTATCAGTGTTTGTGCTGTCTGGAGGGTTGTCGCTGTAGGTGGTTGTTCTTGTGTTGCTCCTTTCTTTGCCAATCTGTCAGCTCTGTCATTACCTGGTGTGCCGGAGTGACGCCTGTGGCTCTGTAAACTTCACTGAGACCTGTGGTGGCAATTCATTCAGTTCTTGTGGAAATGACCTATAAACTCATTTCGGCTTCCAACACACCAGTGGCTCGCTGGTGGCCGTTTTCAGATAGTCGTGGCATTGCAAGCACATGTACCGGGTATTTTGTCTCGAAGACTTTTTTATACTGACCATACTGCCAGAACGCTGGCATATTTTCATGGTCATAGCTGCCGGGAATCGTGTAGCACGTCAAAATGGTAATGTTCTCGTGAAGTCTGCATACTAACCCGTGGATTAAATCAAACACGTGAAAAAATCTGCTCTCATACTATTTTTTTTTTTTTCACCCAACCTTTTCGGCAACAGTATATATTATAGTGGTTTTTAAAAGGAGTAGAAAATTATAGGTAAGAAAAAAAGTTGGTAAGAAACAACAAACAGTTTATGTTAGCTTTACAAAATCGATCATAATAAACAAACAAAGGACGTTGCTGCGATTAGCCTTCATCAGCACATAAAGAACAATACAGTACACATACACAAATATACTTTAATTATGAAGTGACTACATGGGACTAATGTACACAATAAATGATACTCATCTGTGTTCCTGGCGAAAAACTTCCTTCAAAAGGATGTCAAGGACAGGTACTGGCGAATTTATCACCAACGCACGGATGGGGAGCAAAAGACGGGTTCACTAAAACTAGAAAATGAACGAAGTAGACGCCCACAAACAGCGTAAATAGGGCTAGACCTATATTTTTATAGACCAGTCGGTACAAGATGGGTGATGTGGTCAGCATCACGCCGGGGCTGAAGCGATGTTCCCTTGTTATAATATATGCAACACTGAAGCAATGTACCAATGTTATAATATATGCAACACTGAAGGAGGTTCAAGTACCAGTAAGAAGCTTCACACGGGAGCGTGCACAGCAGGGGTCCACCGGTCATCAGTAGAGATTCTTCGTCGATAATTGCTGTTGCCCATTGCTTCCCTAAACAATCTCGGAAGGTAGGCCCACTGGGTTATGAAGCCAGGCCCCGTCTACTCCTGCTGCACTTTGTCGGACTCGATAGCGACTTAACAGGTGCTGTGAGATTTGGTGTTATATTGTGGCTGCGGTAGCAAATTAGCTCAGTAGACTATCTTCACGACCAGAGTGACAAGCTTATGGTTGGTTCATCGGACAATTGTTAGACTTTGGCATGTGGCAGAAAGACACCGGCAGATATTTATCGGACACATTCGCTTTTAAGGGATAAGACGTTATTTTCCACTACGTACTCGGACCAATCTACCGAGGTCTATAGCCCACGACGTTCCGTTGCGCCCAGAGCCAGCTCGAAGCTCTTTCAGCAGCTTCACCCAGTTGTTTTAGTGATCGTTTAAGCTCGTTTCCTAACAAGCCCAGCTGCTTTAGCACATTGTACATGGAAGTGGAGATAAGACTTCTTGCGGCTACCTCGACGGAGAAGATTTTACAAAGTACAATTCGCCTCTTCTCAGACCGGCCTCGAGATCCCCATACTTCTCGAGCTTGTACGGGTGATTTTCGCCCATTCGCAACTTTTACGGCATGGTCAGCCCAGTCAGGTTGAGCGGGCGTTTCCTGCAGAGTGAAGGACTATGGCAGGTCTCAGGCCAGTCTTCCGAATTAACAACTCTGGGTCCCTCTCGAAATAGGGCCTCAAGGCTAATAGAGGGTGACCAAACGTCACGTTTTCATCTGGATAGTCTTTTTTTTTTTATATATTTTTTTTTTTACCTTTATTAGATTTCCCTGATATGTTTGCATTATACAGTGAATTTGTAATGAGATATGTCATGGATATGCTAGGAATTGTAGTTAGTTGTCTTAACATAAACAACTTGCGTTATGCTGATGACGCTGCCTTGATAGCGACAAGTCAGAAAGAACTACAGTCATTGATTAATACGGTGGTGATAGAAAGCGACTAAATGAACCTCAGTTTGAATAATAGAAAGACAGAATTAATGGTTATTTCCAAGAAAAGAATAGAGCCAAATAATCATAATAAGAACTCCACAGAGGAGCACGTACAGTAGGGGTCCACCGATCATCAGTAGAAAGAGTCAACGTTGACGATCCAGGCCTCGATATTTCCCTGCTTCACTTTACCAGATTTTCTCGGACAGGGACAAGACGATATGGTGATTTGTAACAGGTGTTGTGAACATTATGGTATTTGTCGATTCGGTAGCCAGTTAGATCAGCCGACTACAACAAAACCATGGTGACAAGATTTCGGTTGGTTCATTAAACTGGTGTTAGACTTTGGCATTTCGACTATGCCTTAATGTATAATCAAAGTCAAAAAGGTTATTTTAGGACAAGTACAGAAAGTGTAAGGCACATGGATAACATCCGACGGAAGATGTATCAAAGAGATCAAGAATAGAATAGGGTAGACCAAAACTGTATTTTATCAAATAAACATTTTATGCAATGTCCACGCCATTGAAGGTTTAGGGGGGGGGGGGGGAATTTCCTGCATGCTATATAAAGCCAGTTTTAATCTATGGCTGGGTACCTGGACAATTAAACACAAGCTGAACAAATTCTTGAGGCCTCGGAGATGTGATTTTACAGAAGAATCTCCAGAATTCCTTGGACAGCTAAAAAGAGTAACCCAGATATTTCGAAGACAACTTATCACAAACATCACAAAGAGAGACAATCATAATTGGTTTTTATAATGTTAAGAAAAGAGGAAACTGGAACATGTTGAGGCCACTGGAAAAGTATATGGAAAGAGAGACAGAAGAAGACAGCAAGAGCAGATTCTTGGCAGCCCTTTGTCATGGCATGAAGGGATATCAACACACGAACTGATACACGCAGTTGCAGATCGTATGTTGTGAAGAGGCATGATCACCCACGCCTGTCGTCAAGGCACTTGGGATGATGATGATGATAAAGACATTAATAGACTGCAGCAACTCCAGTAACCATTCAAGATGCTGCCTCTAAGAAAAGTTGATATGAGAGAGAATACCCAGGAAAATAGATGAACGATAATAAAGACATTGCACTCTCAAATGAAAGTGCACAAGAACTCATTCAATCAATCCTCATCGCGTCCACAGGCACATAAGCCAGAGACAAACTGTCGCCACTCAATTCGATTCTAAACCATTCTCTCTATTTTTAGTTTTGTCCTTTGCATAGCCTTGTCCAGCCTCAAAGGTTCGACTCCAAGAGCTTCTGGGCCTGTATCTTCCTAGCTGTCCTTATGGTGTCCATTGCATTGCCTGTCTCGGTCGTCTCTGTTTCTTCATTCTGAGGACGTGTCCAGTTCACCCCTATCCTTGTGTTTTGTTTTTCCTTCTAAATTTACAATTTCTAAGTCTGTAATCTAGAATTGCTGATTGTATCGTCCCATACGAACCCCAACAATCCCCTGAGAAGTTTTCCCCTAATCCTTCAAAACCTCCGAGCATGCTCTCTATCTTTCTGTCTGTTTTCCAAGTTTCTGCTCCAAAAAGAAGAAATGTCCTAACGCACAAAAACTATCAGAGGAATATGTACAGGAACTATCTAAAGAACTGCACAGAGACGTTCACCAGAAACTATCACAGGAACAATTAAAGAGACTCTATCGCAAAAGCATACACAAAGGCTATGCGACAAGAACTTCACACAGAGGTTATCACACAAAAACTATCACAGAGGTTTACAATAACATAAAGACAGAATACAACAAGAACACACACACACAGATTTCTATGAGAACATAGACATGAACTATCACTGAAATAGAGCAGAGGTTTTAATAAAAACACGCATAGAGGTTTTAACAACAACATACACGGAGGTTATCAGAGAAACACGCACGGAGGCTTTAACAAGGACATACACAGAGGTTAGAGAAACATCCACGGAGGCTTTAACAAGAACATACACAGAGGTTATCAAAGAAACATCCACAGAGGCTTTAACAAGAACATACACAGAGGTTATCAGAGAAACACGCATGGAGGCTTTAACAAGAACATAAACAGAGGTTATCAGAGAAACACGCACGGAGGCTTTAACAAGAACATACACAGAGGTTATCAAAGAAACATCCACAGAGGCTTTAACAAGAACATACACAGAGGTTATCAGAGAAACACGCACGGAGGCTTTAACAAGAACATAAACAGAGGTTATCAGAGAAACACGCACGGAGGCTTTGACAAGAACATACATAGAGGTTATCAGAGAAACATCCACGGAGGCTTTAACAAGAACATACACAGAGGTTATCAAAGAAACATCCACAGAGGCTTTAACAAGAACATACACAGAGGTTGTCAGAGAAACATCGCACGGAGGCTTTAACAAGAACATACACAGAGGTTATCAGAGAAACATCCACGGGGGCTTTAACAAGAACATACACAGCGACGATCAAAAGATCAGTCACAGAGACGTACACCAAACAATTCACATAGGCTTTAATAAAAGCATTCACAGAGGCCAAAAAAGAACAAACACAGTCTACCACACGAATATTCTAACGGGCTTAAACAAGAACATCTGGTGACGCTTTAACAAGACCATAAAAGAAGTTTCATAAAGAACATAGATAAGTTACTTGCTTATCCTTGACTCAATCGCTGCATATGTTGGCTGCTGTGCTTTTTTGAAGGCAAATTTCATGTTCTGTAGTTTGCCATTGCTTTCTCAATGGCCAGCTCTTGACTGTCAAGACCAACGCAAGACGTTCTGCTGCCAAATCGTCCGCTGCTGGAATCTAACCCGGCGTACCGGCACTAGGAAGCACGTTCGCAACGAATAACCAAGAACATACACAGTATTTTTAACAAGAACATACACAACTGTTTTAACATAAAAATACACTGGGGTATTAACAAGAATATATACTATCCCATGAACATGCTCAATGGCTTTGGCAAGAACACACACAGGGGCTTCAACAAGAACATACACAGCTCTTTCAACAAGAACATACACAGAGGTTTTAACAAGAACATATACAGAGACTATAACATGAACATGCTCAATGGCTTTGACAAGAACATACACAGCTGTTTCAACCAGAACATACACAGAGGCTTTAGCAAGAACATACACAGCTGTTTCAACAAGAACATACACAGAAGCTTTACCAAGAACATGCTCACAGACTTTAACAAAACATTCACACAGACTAACACAAGAACAGCAACTTCCTTCTTACCAAAACGAATGTCACCCCAGAGGCTGTAACGTCCCTGTCAATAAATGTTACATTCAGATTTTCCAGTAACATTATTTAATTCATTTCAATTATTATGATGGACAATTTCAGCTATCTGCGATAATTTGTTCCTTTTAAACGCCTAGCGCTCACATTTATACTGCGTCCGTTTAAAGTTCTATGCACACTTTTGAATTAACCTGACTTAACTCATTGTCAACCCCCACTTTAGCCAATAACAAACTCCAAATATTGGAACGCATAACATAACCTTTGGCTAAAGTTCAGAGTTAAATATTTGCTCATAATAGTGCGTGATGGATCTGTGTGTCTATGGTGAAAACCTTAAGAGAAATTCAATATGCGAAGATCATCCTTAATTTTTTCTGGGTTCATTTTGCCTGCCACGTTCGAAACACAAAGTGATAAACTGTTTGCAGGTTAACAAATGTGAATGTATATCTAAAGTTCTTTAAGTTCACAAGTTTAACTTGTCTGGTATTAATCGGTTGAGTCAGTAAATTATAACAGTGCTAAAATAACCTTGCTTCGGTTAAATATATCGTGAGAAAAGAAACGATTACACAAACACAATATAAAGTGTAGTTGCTTCCCTTTAAAGGGGCTTTGATCCCTGTGCAGATTATGGGGTACCATTTTGAGGGGGAAAAGATCATCTCTAATTACCAAGCATGTCGTAAAATGCTGCTAATTCGGGGTATTTCATAAGAAGGAATTACATCTGCATTACAGGCGATGAACAAACAGTCTGCATACAAATGAATCAGATATATATATATAAAGGATGTGCAATCAACACTCAGATCCTAGAATAAAACCAACGAGTAAAAGGGGATGAACCACCACAATTCTTCGCCTTAGTTTGCACATTATGAACGCTAAAAAGAAAAATTAGAGGCACTTTGGTGGACTTGTACAGTCGACCTAAGCTTTAAAACTATGCGTAGAAACAGGCATTAGTGTAAAGGCTGCAAGTGTCAAGGCGTGTCGCGTTGATAGTGCCACAATTCAATTTTCTTTTGGATTGTGCCACGATCCGACTGTCTTGCTGATTGCGCCACGATTAGACTGTCTTGTTTACTGTGTCACCATTTGACTGTCCTGATGACTGAACCCCCCCCCCCCTGTTGGACTGCCCTGCTGACTGTGCCACCGTTGTACTGTCTTGCTGACTGTGTCACCACTGTACTGTCTTGCTGACTGTGTCACCACTGGACTGTCTTGCTTACTGTGTCACCACTGTACTGTCTTGCTGACTGTGTCACCACTGGACTGTCTTGCTGACTGTGTCGCAATTGAATTGTTTTGCTGACTGTGTCACCATTGAAGTGTCTTGATGACTTGACTGTGCCACCATTGGAGTGTCTTACTGACTGTGCCACAACTGGACGGTCTTACTGACTGTGTCACTATTGGAGTGTCTTGCTGACTGTGCCACCACTTTACGATCTTGCTGACTGTGCCACCACTTTACGGTCTTGCTGACTGTGCCATCACTGGACGGTCTTGCTGACTGTGCCACCACTTTACGGTCTTGCTGACTGTGCCACCATTGGACGGTCTTGCTGACTGTGCCACCACTTTACGGTCTTGCTGACTGTGCCACCACTGGACGGTCTTGCTGACTGTGTCACTATTGTACTGTCTTGATGATTGCGTCACAATTAGACTCTCAAACTTTGAGTGACAGGGTAGAACTGTGACAGAGTAAGACTGTGACAGGGTAAGACTGCGACAGGGTAAGACTGTGACAGGGTAAGACTGTGACAGGGTAAGACTGTGACAGGGTAAGACTGTGACAGGGTAAGACTGTGACAGGGTAAGACTGTGACAGGTTAAGACTGTGACAGGGTAAGACTGTGACAGGGTAAGACTGTGACAGGGTAAGACTGCGACAGGGTAAGACCATAATTGATGATGCGTCTCTGACTCTCACATATATTATATCACAAACGATTACAACAGACCCTCTCTCACATCATACTGATTACCACACCAAATATCAACTATTCAAAAGGGGCCAATGCAGACAGCAGGACTCTGCGTGGAGCCTGAGAAGAACAGTAAACTAAAACAGAACTGTCAAGGCTGGTGAAGGTTTTCGAGCCACAACGGACATTTGTCGTTTATGAATGTGATAGCGAGAAGTTGTTCCTCTGATTGTTTGGTAAAATATCTCAACAAAGAACTGCTGTCGTCAGGCACCATATGCCAGGGGATATACTGAGGAGGAGATCCCATAAACCTACTGACAGAGTGGTTTGATATGCAGTAGTCCTTCTAGAAGTAGTCTTAGTCGGGGTTTTTAACTTTGCTACAATTGGGTCACCTCAAACCTGCTGTGCTCCGGTGGCAGTGAAAATCAAACGTGGTGTCTCTCGCTGTCCTGTTTGAAAAACCGTGTGAACGATTAGTCACGGAACAATCCAGAAATATGTGCACGCCGTAAGTGAATATGGAAGTTGCTCAAGGTGCTAAAGCCAACAGTCGCCACTAGAAATGCCATTTGTCCTTGATGGAAGTAGTCGGGCACGATAAGTTGGCTCTTTACACGTAAAATTATTACATTGAGTATTCCACCAACCCACACGTAAACCGACTACCCGACATATTGAATACCATGACACAACCGCTTTACAAATGAAAGGCAGCCCGCATGAAAAAAAGGGCGCACAGTGGTGCACCAAGTACTAAACTCAGTAGCTCAGGCAACGAAATCGTAGACTTCTGTCCCTTTGTTGACACAGCATTAGTAAAGCACTGTCAGAGGGAAAGAGAATTTCGATATTCAACATTCTGACATGATAAACCATTTCACCCGGACAGCTGGGTAAGGAAAGAAATCAAAGCAAATGAGTGGACAGAAGAATAGAATAGTCGTAAAAGCGCCCAGTTATGGTTGCCAGTATCCAAATCAATCATGCGTGCTCATACGCATAGAGATAGCTTTCAGAATAACTAATTGTTCTGAAAGAAAAAATAATAATTATTGTAATTCTGTTTGCGGAAGTACATTCTTTTTGTTGTCTAGACCCTGTTCCGTCTTTCAGCGTCAGGTTTTGAAGAGGCCCTTAATGCGAGCTTTGTTTTTGCTGGTTTCCACGGCCTTGGACACCACATCTATCCATGGCTTCCATGGTCGGCCTCTAGAGCTATTTCCGTTGACTGCTTCCGTTGTAATAATACTCAAAAATATCTTAGTTACATAACTCATTAAACAAATTGCGCAATGTTTCCCACATTCCAACGCACCAGATGTGTTTGGTAAATGCATGAAAATAGATTTCAAATGGTAACCACCTAAGTGTGCAATGTTAAAAATATCATCTAACAATTTTGTCGAAACATCTAAATCCAGTTCGACAGCAGATTTCAAAGGCTGTCCAAAATAAACTATCTTGTGGTAGTCTTGATACGTGTTCACACTATTTGATTTATATTCACTTAATATAGTTTAGCTCGGCGAGTAGTTTCCCTTTCTGTATTCTGTAAATAGCTATGTTTATTTTTTGCACTTTCATTTACTTTATATTGTTAGAAATTCATGTGCGTTATTTCACAGTGTATCTTTTGTTTTTCTGTAACTTGTTTGGTTTTCGTCGACGATTAATAATGATAACCATAATGCAGTTTCGGTTTTTATCCCCTGGAATCAGTATCAGGTGGAGTATTATCCTAGCTCTAATATTTCTGATTATGTTGAAATATTCACCTTTCTGTACTCTTTACCTTGTGTTTTTCATATTTGCATTATTATTTTAAAATCCACATATCACAAAACATGAGACATACATTGTGAGACAAACATAATCTAACATTGTTGTAAGCATGCTGTTTGCTTTGAAGCTGTGTCTGTTTTGTCACATACTGCAAATAAGGTCAAATGTAAATGAAAACTAGATGTTTGTTTATATTAACAAAAAAACAAAAACAAAAATACAAAATCTTTTTTTTTTTTTACATGGACTTGAAAAATAATAGGCAGATTGGTCTCGAGACATGGCGTCCGCCTAGAGCGCTGGAAGTCCCTGGTTCAGGTCTTAGTAAACTCTGGGTCTTTTTTAGATGGACTTACTGTAATTTCCTCTAATCTATGTATGGTAAGATCGGACGCCCTTGTGTATCGTTGTGCACATAAAAATCCTTTGGCAGTTGGAAATCGAAAAGAGTAGCCTAACGGCTCTGCCCGGAAAAAATTTGGAGTTAAAAATCTAATCTACTCAAATTATTTCAGAATACTCGCCGGTGCTACAGAGTCCGTGTACTCACGGCTTACTCTATTTATTAGAGAAGGCGTTGGTGTACTGCGCTACTTCGACTCAGGCTTGAGTTAAAATTAAACGAAGTCTTTTTGTGTTACTACCCGTGTGCCAGGATGTTGATCCGTTGTATAAACCAAACCAGGCTGCACGCCAAATTTCAACAACTTACAACGAGTGGTTTCTGAGCTTAAGATTATTAAAGTTGTTTACGACTCCTGGAACGGACCATAGAACAATTGTCACGGACTCTGCAGGTTAGGAGTTTCGTGGCTTAGGCGTTGCCAAAGCGCTTTGTTGTGCCAGGGTGCCGGGTTTTTCCCAGCTGCAGGCGATTTGGCAACAGACTGTCTTGCGCTGGTTTCGACAGTGGTATCGAGAGTCGCAAACTACCCAACATAAATAAATTTCTCTAGAAAAATACAACAGCATAAAAATTTAGCAGTATTTATGGAAAGAGAGGCAGAGGATGACGGGGCGAGAAAATTCTTGTCACTGCATGGACAGATGTCAACACTAGTAGGAGATGTAATCACTATTAAACAAAAAAATTTAAAAGGTTTGTGCTTAAATGAATACACACTCGTATTTTTTTCAAAGCGAATGGGAAATGATTCCACAAATGAGCAGCAGAATATGACAAACTTTTTTTACATAGATATATTCTAGATTTCCGCAAATGCAATAAATTTAGCCGTTTGCGTTTCCTAGGGTTGGCTTGAATCAACCGGAAAAGATAATCGGAAGTGTTTTGAGCTAAAATTGTATGAAAAAATTTCGCGTTGCTAAAATTATTCGTTTACTAAATAACAGAAGTATTAGATAGCCATAGAGATTATTTTTGTTCATGTGTTTCTGTCGGAGGCAAGGCGTTAATCGCAATTTTGTAGAGAACAAAGTCGTTTTACGTTAGATTTTGAGCAACCATACCAGAGATTTTGATATAGAATACGTAAAATATTTATTTTGTATTTTGATTTAGAAAGTGCTGAATTTTGCGCAGTTGATAAACTTTGTGTGTTACTTCCATGGTTATGGCATAACCATGAGAACATCGAGTTAGTTCGTTGTCATTTATAACGCCTAATGTTTTGTGTTCAGTTACATTATTAATGTGTAATTTGTCAATATAGAGCTCAAGCGGTGGCTTGTGTAAGTCTAATGATTGGCTACTATTACCACGGATTTCGTTTTAGTTATGTTAATCTGCATGTGGTTAGCATTATTCCATTTAAAAAGCTTATGTAATTTATTCTAAAAGGAACGTCCCAACTCACTAAAGTTCTCTTTATTAGTGTATATAGTACAGTCACCTGCAAATAGATAGCATGTTATACTAAGATGTAAAGGAAGGTCACAAATATATATATATATATATGGCAAAAAGGAATGGTACTAGTATTGAACCACGAGGAACGCCAATATTTAGCTGTGTAGAATTTGAAACATGGTTCTCGAAAAAAAAAAATACCTGCGTCGATCAGACAAGAATTACTTAAGTAATTGTACCACATTTGTGTTAGTTTTTATGGTTTTTAATTTGCTAATTTAAAAAAAATCGTGATTAAACCATATCAAATGATTTCTTAAAATCTACAAAGACTTTTACAAATGTTTCCATTGTTGATGTTAGCATGCCAGTTGTCTGCCATGTGTGTGAAAGCAGTATGACAAGAGTATTTAGGCCTTACCCCTGAGTCACTATCGATGATTAGACTGTTGTTAGTTAAATGTTGAAGTGTTATTTTATGTGTGTGTTTCTTTAATGGTTTTGTAAGTAATTAAAGTTAAGAAATTGGTCTCGAATCACCCACATAACTGTTGCCAGCTTAGCCGTGTTTGTACAAAGGATACACTTTTACAACTCTAAAGGCGCAGAAGGAAAGTTGTTGGCAAGTTACTGATTATATATGGATGATGCTAACAGGCTTGAGTCGCTCAGTGCTTCTGGTATTGCGAATTTTAAATTTTCTATTTCTGATTTGAAACAAAAACCCAATTAAATCATCACATGTAGGAAAACGTTAAATCACATGATCTGAATGATGTTTCATGTTGGTCAGCGTGTTAATAGCCTTCCTTATGTCTGTTCTGTTTAATTTTTCTATAATAAATTCATTAAAATGATCTTTCTTGATTCTACGGATCAAATATTACAATTTATTTCTAAGCCTATGATGCTCGATAATATTTTTCATTGTTATGCTCTGTCTCTCGATCACTCATAACATCAAGAAGTTCAGTAGTGATTCATGTTGACTTAGTCTGACTTTTAACTTTGACCTTTTTAATAGGAACACGTTGATCAAACACACTGTGAACTGTTTTCGGTCAGTAGGCTACAGCAACGTCTTGTTAAGAAAGCTGATAAACATGATCCAGCAGTGCGTTTAGCAAATCGTTTGAAAAAAAATTATGAATTAAAGGTTTAAACATTTTTAAAATTTAATCTTGGTATTCTTATCTTTAGGATATTTGTGGCAAAAGTTTGACCATGTACAACACACTAGATGGTGGTCGCTGACTGCACTTACAAGAACCATGCATTCAATAACTTTTCCCAGACCGGAGACATGAAAAGGATAAATGGTTGTAATAAGTGGTGTGTGTTTCTTCTCGTTGTCTAGGTAGTGTTCATGCGTGTGTGGTGGATGATCTTCTCACACGCTCCACGTTACACAACTGGCACAAGCCGACACCGATGTGAGCTTACGAGACATGAGTTTATTGACGTTTTTACACTTACATAAAAGAGAGGTCCAGTCGTTGTCCTAGTAAACAGCTCTCGTACCCAAACCAAAGTCGTCTCCCATGGATTCACGTTGAGGTTCTGGCCATCTCACACACTGGCATGGTCGATCTCGGCTTCACACTTCTTCGGCAGGGTCTCCTTTCTCCACAATCACTCTCACGTTGACATTCTCACTTTCAGTCGCACGGGTTAGTTTCACGTGATAACACGTGGTGGTCCTTTACTTTTCACGTGGCGACCTTTGGTCGCGTTCCCGTGGTACCCGTGATATCTAGCAGTCATCACCTATCTCAAGATTCTCGTTTAATCCGAGTATCCGGACTATCTCGGTGTTTTAGGTCAGCTTTGGGCCTTCCCCCCAACCATCCTAAACTGGGTGAAAATATCCAACATTGCATGGTGGTTGAAGATGTTTTCGTAACTATCGTGGGGAAGTTAATTAATTGTTTAAGGTTATACGATATAATTATACACCCCCCCCCCCCCCCCCACCACCACCACCACCCAAAGCTGGCTAGTTGTTTTGCTATAAGGTTGAAATCTCCTAATAATACGATATTTTTTTCTACACTAAAAACTACATTTATTACAGAAGTGAAGTCGTTGTTGTTGTTGACGACAGACGAGCACCAACAATGTTCTTTACGTCTGCGATTTTAAAAAAGAAACATGTCATTACAGCCCATATTTACCACATATCTTGCGTAATCCGGGAGAAGGGGAGATATGGGGTCTTTAAGCCTGAGGGTTTAAGACCGAATGGCTAGTACTGTCACCATGGATTTTGCAGATTTTGATTCTATTTTTACACCCGTCATACACATACAAAAACACAAACACACACACACACACACACACACACACACACACACACACACTTACACACACACCAGTACCCTACCAAAGATTCGAACACATGTTCAACCAGCCACTAAACCATAATTATTGTCGCTGTCTCGATACTATTTCATTACATTTCAAAAAGAAAAGAGCATGGTCTCAGATACAAAAAGACATTTTTTTTCTTTTCTTGTTGTTGCTATTGTTGTGTGGTGTTGTTGATGTTGGTTTTGTTGTTGATGTTGTTGGTGATGTTAATAATGTTGCTGTTGTTGATGATTAATGTTGTTGTTGATGTTAATAATGTTGCTGTTGTCGATGATTATGTTGTTGTTGTTGTTGTGTCGTCGTCGTCGTCACCCCTATACATTTTCCAACCGGAGGGGCTCAAGGGTCTAAGCTGCTTAATAAATAATAACAACAGTGAAAACAACGGGTGCTTATTGACAGGTATATACAAATGTGTATAATAGTGTATTTGATATACTATGAAAGGCATATACAAATTCTCAACAGCATCATTAACAACAACAAAAACAATAACATCAAAAGAAAGAAAGAAAGAAAGAAATTCTGTACATTGTTATTTAGTTTTCTGCATTATCATCAATCTGCAGGTCATTCACAGAACGTCACTCTGTTCACTGCACTTCTCTAGCCAGTCCTCCAGCCCTATGTGCTTTCTTGGCCAATTCATTTTTAATCTCTGCCAGTTCCTTATTTTCCAGAAGCCGTTCCCTCCATTATCGCTCTCTTCAGGCCACAAGGCTGCATACTCGCGTACACATTTTCTAGGGTTGGAGAATAAGGGGAGGAAAGTAATCGGCCCCCTCTAACATTTCTTTGGGAGTGGCCCCAAGAGGCCTTAGTCCCCAGGTTCCGGTACATTTAGTGTAGCATGCTATTGGCTTATTTATCTTCACGAGAAACAAGGTAATCGGCCCAGTCTAAAACAGTGAAATCACTAAAATACTATGCCCTCTAACAATTTAGCTGGCGATTAAAGTTTTCCACTATGGTGTGTTTAGAAAATTGACAAATAAACAGATGTGACTCAGAATGTGACAACTACGATACGAAGATCAACGAAGATAAAACAGAAGTGATGACATTCTCCAGAAAAGTAAGAACCACCAATATCAAAAGTGATCAACACCAGTTAAAGCAAGCGAAGGATTTTACACATCTGGGGAGCATTTTTTTTTTTTTTTTTAGAAGACGGAAGAATAAATAATGAAATCAACCAAAGATGCAATAAAGCCAATTAAGCTTTAGGCCAAATGGCACCAATTTTGAAATGCAAGTACGTGAACATCAACACTAAAAGAACGCTGTTCAAACGAATATACTTATAACGCTATGCTGGCAATGTCAAACATGGACACTGTCTTCAGAAGACAGAATTAAAATAGTCACAAACAGAAATTAAATGTTTACGTAATATGCCAGGTGTAACGAGGAAAGATCAACTTAGGAACGATGATATCAGGAGAATAGGCACAGAACCAATGCTGAACTTTATATGAGGACAAAAAATCAAATGGTTTGGCCATGTAACAAGACTGGCATCAGAGAGGGCACCACAAAGGGCTATGTTTTACAGATACGAAGTTAACAGAGCCAGAGATAGACCACGCAGAACATGGACCACAGAAATATCATAGATACAGAAAAGTACTTTATCCGAAGCAAACAGAAAGGTTCGTTCCAGAGTTCTTTTCTTGCTAATCATAAATATTATTATTTATTTCATTATCGAAGTTATGTCAGATTCCCCCGTTCCTAACCCCATAACAAGTCATTAGCAATCATTTTTGAAGTACATAAATATACGATAGACCTTACTGGATTGCCTTTTGAAGATTTATACCATACAACACACATTTCAAATTTAACCAATCAACCTTTCACAAAAAAGCGAATCTCGCGTTTTACATAACTTCTAAATGACTGTGTTGTCTGGTAGCTCTGAAGAGTGAAAGTCGAGTGATTCTACAATCAAGTGAATGCCTGATTCAAGCATCAACTGTGGGTCACAAGAAAGCCTGGCCTTATTGTTTAGCCCGACATCTGGCAATGGACGAACATCATCTGCTGTCCGTGGAAGTGGTTGTGAATGCAGTTTGTTGAGATGAGCTCTCAATTGTTGGAAATGCTTTATTTATTTAGGTAATGTCACATTTAATATTCTGTAAAATACGCCTAAAAGTCCGACCTTTGACGCATCGACTAATGAACAATATTGGGATAATACACAACAGCTGATATAAGCAGTTCTGTTTTTCTCAATGTGTGTTCATATTTCAAGCATGAAGTGTTGAGCGCAGTCGATAAGAGACTCGCTTTCAAATCCAGCTGCGACTCGCTGCAGCCCATGGCCGGTGTTCAAAACCGGGTGGTTTCCGGGGTTCACCCAGCCTCTAACTCTAGGTAATGGGTACCAGGGTTAACACTCCAGTGTAAATGGAGGAATGTCGCTGTAGCTTCGGAGTTGCGTGCGGATGGCGACACATGCTAATAGTTTCTTATCAGCTGTCCGTACTGGTAGCAGAGCACTTATGGTTTATAGCCGTGT